>VDFB02326339.1:0-28397 GCA_007258455.2 Sequoia sempervirens | reverse complement strand
TTCTTTAGAATCAGGCATATTGAGACTATGAAATACCAGTTGAAGATTGTCAACAGAGTGGCTTCACATAGGAGTCATATTCGAGCATATTACAGAGTTTATTATTAGTGTATTGGATTGATCTTTCTTCCAGAAGGAGAATATCACTTTGGTAGTGTTTCATTTGGCATCTGGCACATTATTCAAGGTTGTACGGATTTATTTAATGCTGGTTGGGCCGTACATTTGCTGCAGCAAAGGCCGTACCTTCTTCATTGGACAAGACGCCTTGCTTTTTCACCTTCTGACTTCTTCAAGTTGGACGCCTGGGGTTTATGGAGCCATTGCATCAATTTCAGGGTGGGAGATTGCTCATTTCCTTTCAGCCGTACCATCTCAGGCTCTCTTTTTGGCGCCTGCAAGCTTATCCAGGTTTCCAATAAATAGCTTGCCTTTTTGTCTGAATGTTTGAATATTGCGTTGTAATCATTCGGGAAGATTAATAAATCATCTAGCTTCAAGATCTAAGCTGTATTATGTGGTTTTTAAGCATCTGGTATTTTATATTATTTTTCCAAGCATTTCTTTGCAAAATTGCAATTTGTCTTTTTATTGCAAAAACACCAAAAAATCAAAATACAGAAAACAAACAAAAAACTCAGTCTTACCAGCCAGTGGTCGGGTTGAGAGACACCTGGTCTCTTACAATATGATTGTTACCCACAACTACAGTTACACTATAAAGACAATTACAAAATAACTAATGATGCATTTTTCATGTACATCACTCGGCTACTTCAAGGAGGAATCCATAAGAGGTTGTCCAAGGAGGCTATGGCGTTGCTTGAAAAATTTGGATCATGGTTCATTCAATTTCCAACCTTTACACATTTGAGGGTCCACGGATTTGCAGAAGCTCCATACAAACTCTCATGGTATCCGACAGATAAGATGGTCATGCTTGAAGTTGCAAGACAGTTGGTTCACTTGGATTCCATCTAGAAGAAAGAGAATAAGCAAGGAGTGCATTTTCCTATTGTGATTGGGAAGATGTTGGAAGTCTGCTCTTCATTGCAAGCAGCCAAGACAGCCAAATCAAAACTGCAGTTTTATAAATTGGGCATGTATAAACCAAGGTTAGATTTTGACCCGTACTTGAGAGTTCATGGAAAGAAGTCACTTCATGTTATGCAAATAGAAGACTACTTGTCCAACTTAGTAGATGAATATAGAGTAAGAAAGAAGATGTGGTCTAGAATTCCAATAAATCTTGTGAAGAGGTGCGACTTGTTCCCTGTTCCAAACTAGGTGAAAGACAACGAAGAGTATGTACATCCCCAATTTGAACAAGAAAAGAATAAGCCCATCTTATTGCCAAATTGGACACAGCCTGAGTTGGCAGATTTGAGTGTATTAATGAAAGATATTATAGCTAATTCCAGGGAGTGGGTAGATCACCAAATCAGCAGATTGAGAAAAGAAAGTATCTCCCTTACCTATGCCAAACTAAGCAGTGAAGGAAGTCAGGGTGAAGCAACTGAATTTAGAAGAAAAGAGGAAGGTCTTGGTGAACTTCCAAGTTCAAGTAAAAGGAAGGTAGTGGCCGAAGATCTTCAAGCAAAGGCAAAAGAGATAGCGAGTGAAGAGTTTGAGATAACGAAGCAGACGGTTAATGAAACCCCATCATCTTCAAGTACGCCATCCATTGGGGTAATGGAAGAGGCGTCTATTGCTGAATGTGAATCAGATCATGAACAAGGAGCTGAATTTCAAGAGATAGAACAGTTGGAGCTTCTTCAAGAGCAAACCTTCACAGATTGCTTGGAGGGAGAAGATACACTTATGATTGAAGACGTGGGAGGTATTGAGATCCTAGAAACCAATGAGGAATTGGGTGATGAGATAATTTCTGCCCTGAAAGGGATTAATGATGATATTCAGCTAGAAGATGGGATGGAATTATCTACTGTACCAGATTGGTTGACTGAAAGTCTAATGAAGAAACCCAAGCCAGTGAATGAAATTCAGCCAATTGAAAGTATGCAAGACTTCTTGGAAAGGATTGGTAAAGCTAAGACACCGAAGAAGCCTAAGAAGTATTCTCAAATCATTAGAGATGGTACATGATCCAGGATCTTACAGGTAGCAGTTCCAAAGATTGACAAGCCTAGGGACCAAATTACCCCTATGGATTACGAAGTTACAACATTGGACATTGGACCAACCACAATAGAATAGGACTTTCATGAGCCAACAAACACTTCAAGGGCCATCAAAGAAAAAATTGACAAAACAAAGGAGAAGAAAGAAAGATTAGAAGTGGAAAATTTGAGATTGGTAGAGTTCATCAAGCAAATAACAACCCCACTAAGGCAAGAGAACGAGGCTTTTATTCCACCCTCTTCCCTTCCTCAGGAATCTGTTGATAGCCTTGAAGCAATGAGAGTTACAAGTCAAGCAACCCGAAGGTGGGTCAGCAATATCTCAAATTAAGTGGAGCAATTCCTGGAGAAGTGTGCTCAAACTTATGACAAATCAGTTTTGCTTGTAACTGAAATTCGCCAGATGGAAGAGAGTTGGGAGGATTTTCAATACATAGAGGACAAGGTGATACCTCGACTGAAGGCTTTAAAGGAAATATACATGCAAGTGTTGGTCCAGGAAGGTGTTATTGATAATGGAGCTTCTTATGACTTCAATAGATGGTACTGTTCTTTGTTAGCAAAGAAGAGGATATATGATGAGATAAAAGAAGAGTGTGCTGTTATGCAAAACTCTCTTGGAAAGATACAGCTTAGGATCCTCACATCACTTGAAGGATTGACAGGGCAGGAGGCCCATGATACAAGTGGTTTGGATTTGGAAGGTTTAAAAGAAAATGTGACAAATATTTATTTCAAAGAAATAGAGATTATTAAGGAAAACCAGCTGGATGATATGTCATCCCGCCTAACCTTTATGGACAACTTTCAGAGGCAAGAAGGTAAGTGGGAGAACACTTTTACTCAGTGCATTGAAGCCTTGGACGTAATTGGAGTGCAGCTGGATACTATGCCAAACATATCAATGGAGGAACTCGATCTGGTGATGACAAAGTTTCTTGCATTTGCAGCTAGAGAGCAAGCTAAGGGGAATTGCATTTTGGATTTTTGCTTACTTGATTAGATTGCAGGGTGTCAGTGTTTTCCATACTCCAAGTGGCTCATCTTCCTTGTGCCATGTGTCCAGGAAGTTAGTTATGCATTTTAGGGTTAGGGTTTTTGGAAATAATCTTGGCCGTTGATCTCAGATCAATTTGGGCCGTTGCTTTGTAATTGGGGTGCCTATATAAACCTCACTCATTTCATTTGTTTAGAGACTTGTGAAATTGTTGCTAAGAGCGCTATTCAAATAATGATTAGACTCCTTGATGAGCATTTGTTAGTTTGAAAGCTTGCATGGTTTCATATTTCCTCAAGAGAATAGATTTGTTTTCAGCAATTTTAAATGAATGGAAGATTGATAGTGTTGATAATGGTGAAATTAGTTCATACCTTTTCAATTGAATGATTTTCAATTTGATGTGTAAGGTTAGTCTGAACTTTTAAATTACTAAACTTGAATTCTATTGCTTATGTTCATTGTTCGAATTGATGATGTTCTTGAGTAATAGGATATCATTCGCGAATCCCTTTGAAGATTGCACTATCTTTGTCTATTTGTTGTAGTCATTGTACTTGGCAAAGCAAAGATAGGTTTGAATTTCGCCATCCAACACTTGTCTCTTGAGTTCATAGGTATAGTTTAGAATTAGTCTAGTCTCTAAAACCCTTATCCTTTTTTATTTTATTTTCAAAATCGACAGCGGTAAGATCTCAACACTCGTAGACAATAGTATCCATATTCCAAAGTGTTGAAAAGGTGTTGCAAGAGTCTTAAAGGAAGAAGGATTGAACCAATAATTTGAGTGTAAGTCCCCCTTGCAATACCAACAAAACATAGCAAACCAACTGAGACTATCCAATACGCATCAGGAACCTTGGAGTCTACTTTGTGATCACTTAGCTTAGCACATTGAAGACTTTGTTCAAGAGAGAGTAGGATATTCCATTGGGTATTTTATTCTAATGTTGGTTGAGAGTGTAGAGGATACACTAGGACGTGTGGGTAGAAGCAATGGTAGAGAAGACCTTATGTGAGGATTGTTGCAGGTAGAGAGAAGCCCTGAGCAATTGAGAGCTAGGGAGTTGCAAAAAGAAGTGTGGTTGCAGATTGCCGAGTATGAGGTGAGAGTTGTGAAATGTTGCAATAGATGAGATGGGGATATTATTGAGAAAGAATCCCGTGATACGGGATGGATGGAGGCAATATGAAAAGAGGAAGAATTTGGCAATGATGGCTGATATAAATGCAAGATTGAGTAGATTGGAAACCTGGCAGCGTAGAAAGGATATCAAGAAAGATGAGGTTGCAGCGAAGACATGCCATGAGGAAGGCATGGAGAAAGAAGAAGAAAGGAATGGACAAGAGGATGTGATTGCTGTTAGTTTTATGATCAGATTTAACATGCACAGAAATTAATTCAAAACTTAACACAAGACACAGCAGATACCCTGGGAAAACCCTCCTCTTGAGGGAGAAAAACCCAGCCAATAATATCTCTTATATTATTGATTCACAAATGAGAAATTCCTTTACAATAGAGGCTGATAAGTAGGCCAATAACCAGTATCACAAACTGATGTAAGTACAGGACTAAGTGATACAAACTGTCAGGATATCTCTGCCTTATACTCAGATCTCAATCTGCACTTTACTCAAACTCGCACTGCTCTTGGATGAACTCGCATGTACAAAAAAGATATCGAACTTGACTTGATGATCTTCAGACTTTTCATAACAGATTTACTAATCTGCTCTGCTCCTTTCTTATTCGCACCTTAGACTAGTGGAAGAACAATGTGTATTGGATGATAAACAATGAATAAATGAATGAGTCTATATACAAGAGACAAGAAGGAGGACGTGACTTTTCACCACAAATCGGCCAGCAAGAAAGAACCTCTTCATAAAATAATGTGCCAAGAGAAAAGGTCGGCCACCAAAGAAATAATATCTTTTGCACCTTGTAAACAAATGAGAGTGAGGTCGGCTTCAACAACTCTTTAAATGATGACTCTTCAATCATAAGCTCATGCCTCTAGATACTTATAAATTAAATGGCCTCATAGCTAATATTTAATTTATCAAATGATGTAAAGGAGAAGTTGGAAGAAATACGACTGAAGCTGTAAATAAGCATCAACAATTGCAACGATGGAATGTGAAGAGATTGCAATTGGTGAAGACAAGGATGACTTAATGTTGCAGATTTTGGTAGTGGAAGAAGAATGGTTTTGTAAGCTTGCGGATGGAGGAAAGAAGATGAATGTTGCAGCGAAGGAAAAACAGGTAAAATTGAATTTTCTTGAATTTAGTGATGAGGAGGTTAAGTTGAAATTTCATATTGTTGAAGTAAATAAGGAGTTAGTGCAAGTAAATAGAAAGTGAGATCATGTAATTGCAGATTGGTGTACGGATAAGAATTTGCATATAGAAGTTGTAGAGGATGTTGCATGTGACGCTTGGTGGAGGTGGTCGGATTGTGGAGGGTTGGATCCCACGAAGGAGAGGAGAGCAGAGAGTATTTGGCGGAGGACGGTTCATGGTGGACATGAGTCTACAAGAGGAAGAAGAGGATGCAAAGTTGTTGGAAGAGAAGGAAGTACTTTCGTGTGCACCTATCATAGTGATGGATTTCATTGCAAATTGCTTGCAATCTGAAAGGATGGTTCTACCATTCAACTCTAATTTTGTGAGCCTATGCTCACAAAACTTCTTGCCCAGCATGTCTGATGTAGGAGCATTCAGGTGGATTGGCAATCAACATCAACCAAAAAGAAAATATGTTATTTTCATTTTTATGTTTAATTTTTGCATTTTGGTGTGGGTTGGAGCTTCAATAGCATCTTGTGGAGTGTTTGAAGGATAAAATACCTATGATCCACAGGGTTTCGGGGACGGGGAGTACCCAGTACGGAGGGACGAGTTTCTGGTACGGGGGTACTTTTAGGTCATTTTTTAGGGGACAGCAGGGGACAGCTGACAAAAAAATAGGGAAATTTTTAAAAATATAGAGAAATTTCAAATGTTCATAGCATAACATTGATAAAGCATTCATTCTAGACATTGTATAAGCTTAACACATATCATTAGACTTGAATTGAGATTTCACATGAGAATTGACAAAGAAATTAACAAAGTTCAAATGCTTTTCATTATAAATGTGCATACATATCATATAAAAGTCTGATAATTATAACCAAAATGCCCAAAGGCTCCAAGTCTCAACTATGAAATGACATGATAAACATAAAACTAAGAAAATATATCGCTGTCCATGGTCCCTAATCAGCAGAAGGTAGGTCTAAATCAGCATCGCCCTCACCATCAGAGCTCGAGTCTAAGTCAGTGTCAGTGTCCATGTCAATAGAAGGATCTGCCTCAACCAATGGAACACCAACCAATCCCTCATGTGCATCCTCCTCCTCAATCTGCATAGCATCTTCGAGATTAACATCCCAATGTAAGGCTGGAGTCTGACGATACTCGCTAGACTGGCGATCTTGTAAGCGCAAAGCATTGTGTACTGCCACCAACTTCTCCGATCGTCTAGAGGTAAGGCAGTTCCTCTTGACTGATTGGATGAAGCTATATGTGGACCAATTCCTCTATGCAGCAGAGGAATTGGCAACCTGTGAAAGAAGGCGGACGGCAAGTAATCTCAACTCTGGTGCATCCTTCCCATGACACGTCCACCATCCGATAGGGTCGGTTTGAGCCAATGTAGCTCTATCCATCCTCGCCTCTGGTTTGCCGAAGGTTGGACGACAAAGATTGGCAAATGCAAGCCATTGTGTGCGAAGTATGGTAGATTCCTCTGAAGTATACATTTTTGTAAGGGCCCTCATGAAGCCTTCTTTCACCTCTTCATCATGAGATGGAGCCACTCTCCTAGGCCTCGGTGCATACCATTTCGGATTGAGAGCATAGGCTGCCATATGAAGCGGGGTGTTCATAATGTCCCACCGTCGCGTCACAATGGGCCTAAGATGCTCCTCATAAAATGCCAAAGAAGGGTCCTTGCTATAAATTGCTTGCTTGACCTGTCCAATCATACTATCAAAGGTCTCATAAATCTCTCCAAGGCTAGGAGAGTCAGTATCAGCATATCTAATCACTTGCACAATAGGCTGGATGAAGGAGCATACATATCTACAAGTGCAAACAAGTTACAAAAATTAAAATCAGCTAGGCTGCTAGCCTATAAATATTAAATAATAAAATGAAAATCAGCAATAATAAAATTTAATAATTCAAATAAATAATAAAATCAGCAATGCCAATTTTCTTACCTCATTGTGGACCACCAGTCATCATCAAGGATTTTTTGTTTCACCCTTTTTCCCTCCGCTCTGCTTGACTCTTGCCATCTACCCCACTCTACATTGACCATCATTAATTGTAGAGCCTCTTGGACCTCAAGCATCCTCTCCAATAAAATGAAGTAGTTGGCATATCTAGTCTCCACGGGCTTGAGGAATTCCTTCCTCGAAAATGTTCTAAACAAAGCAAGTGAAGTCTGATGGTTGCAAATGGACATTTGCACCTCTCTAGCCTCTGCAACCACTGCCTTCACCCAACCTATCTTCCCAATGTCCTTCAAGGTATTGTTCAATGCATGCACGTAACAAGGGGTCCAAAAAATGTGCTTATAAGCACTCTCCACCATCAATCCAGCTAATTTACACACACGGGCTGAATCGGTCACTACCTGGCAATGGCATATCATCAAGTTGATATGAGATTACTAGATTAGTATAGAATATAGATATCAAAATTTTAAATAACTAATAAGAAAATCAAAATAAAAAATAAGAAAGAAAGAAAATCAAATTAAATCATACCTGCACAACATTAGAGGCTCCAACCTCCTCTATAGCATCTCTCAAAATCTGAAATTGGAAGGTTGCATCCTTCCTTTTGCCTGAACAATCTACAGCTCTAAGAAAATAAGAGCCTGTTGTACTAGTGACAATAAGATTGATGAGTGGCCGATGTTTGATATCGGTCCACCCATCCATGATTATGGAGCAGCCATCTGTCAACCATGTTTGTCTCATATCCTCCATCAAAATACTCACCTTGGAGTACTCTTTATCAAGAAGGGTGGTGCGTAACTTAGTTTCTCCAGGTGGAACATATGAGGGACCAACAACTACAATATCTTTGCACATTTGTTTAAAATATGGTGAACGTGAGACATGAAATGGTATGGCATTAGCATAAAAAAACTTGGCAATAGAGGAATCAGCCCCATCTTTTATTGTAACATTAAACATATCAGCAACATTCATACTCCTTTTCTTTCCTCTAGTAGAATCCTCCCCCACATGAGAGTGAGAAGCTGAAGCAACATCTACTAATGGTGTAGGCATTCCCATACTAGGCTGCAAACTCTCAACTGAAACCCCTTTACTTAATGCCTCCCCCTCCATATGCAATCTAGTTGCCTCAATTTTTTGTTGTTGGGTTATTTTTCTACACCCTTTCACCCCTTGACCACCAATCCACAAAAGATGGCAATAAACTCTTGTATAGCTGCCCCTATATTGTTTGTGGCACAAATGACACTCCCATACTCTACTACCCCCCGAATTTTTTTTCTTCTCTTTATCAACTCTTGTTGCAAATTGTAGTAGAGGTTTTTTGGGGTTAAAATGGGCCTTTTGCCCATTTTTTGAGGATTTCAGATGGACATTCAAATGGGTTTGAACTTGCTGACCGTACTCCACTCCCACTCTCTGAACACCCCCCAATGTTTGCAGTTGCACTACCTCTTTGTCTATTTCTTGTTCTTTGAGTTTGAGTTCTTTCTTGCATTTGGATTTCAATATCCTCACTTTCACTATCACTGCTGCTACTCATGGTTGTTTTCTAAATTTTTATGAAGTTTCTGATTTCAAAGAGCTGCAAGTTAAGAAAAGAAAAGAAGTAAACACTAAATGCCCTCCCGATGTGTTGAAAAACTTAATAAAATCTTGCAAAAATTAAAAACAAATAACAAATACAAAACAAAGATGAAAAACATACCTCTAATATGTTGGAAATGATGACCTAAGCACCTCTTCAAACTGTTGTTCTCGCCTTCACTTAGCTGCTCTCCTTTTGCTATACTTCACTTCACAAGGCAAGAAGTAAAAATGAGTTGCTTTTCTCATTTTAGGCCACATATAAGGCACAAATTAGGTTAAGTGGCATGGGGCGTCCCTTGTGGGCCCCCCCATACCTTTTTTTTAATTTAAAAAACTTTATTTAAAAAAAAAAACGCGTTTGATTTTTTGTTGGGCTCTAGCCGTACCCGGTATTGACGAGGGATGGCTAGGCCGTTTCGGGTATGCCTAGCCGTACCCTACGTCCCCTGCCAATGAGCAAAAGTCCCCGATAAGTACCGGGTACTTGGAGGCCAAAAGGGGACTACTAGGGGACATTTCCTAGCCGTCACCGCATCCCCGTTTCGTACCCAGTACGGGAAACGGGCAAAAAAGCTAGGGGACGTGTCCCCGTGGAGCATAGTAAAATACTCATTTACCAATACTTGGACTTCATTTCAAAAATCAGAGGTAAATAGTGTGTTTAATGCGATTTTGAAATTATTGTATTAAATAATTTCAAGGCTTGAAGGGTTTAAGAGGTCCGTTGTCATGTTAGAAGGAACTTGAAAATAAGAAATAATATTCATTTTATCAATTTGGATGCCTATAAAAGTTTCATAAGGCAAGCGTGATTTTTGAAAATTAATGAATGGCTTCAATTACCAAAGGAGCACAACTTGGTTTTTGTATTTTCTTCATTTTCCAAATGCATCTACATCAGCAAGGCATTTGATATGGTAAAGAAACGTTAACAACACATTTTGGAAGCAAAACTATGTCCTTATTTCATTCTTTGTGAAGGAATTTTACTTTTTAGAAGTCAAGTTGAGGGAAATGAAAGAGCAGATTTGGGTGCCACGTTTTGGTGCTTTGTAAGGGTGTATGAACTTATAAAATATAGCCTTTAATGGCGTAAAAAGGCAGCAATCAACAGTAGCAAGGTCAGAGAAAGAACTTGTCGGTTGCTCATTAGAGTTGCACAAGAAAGAGTGTAGAAAATCAGCTAGTGAAGAGAAGAGGAATAGAAGAAGAGAAAAAGGATTTTGCAGGTGTGTTGTAGATGTTCAAGGCAGCCATAGGAGATGCTTAATAAAGAGAAAATTCGGATTTTAGAAGATGAGTGAAGTTAAGAAGGTTTGAAGACATGAGGATTTGAAGACTCATAGACAAGACGTGTCTAGAAAATGTAATGTCCCCTTTTTATCCCTATGCTTTTCAGTGGCCGAAAGCCCCATTTTCGAAGTCCCATGGGCTACTTGGAGGCGTTTTTAGGGTTTGCTAAATTCTTGGAGGTTTCTTGTCGGCTTTCCAAGGGCTTATTACAGGATGTTGCCAAAAGGTTTTCTGGGTCTTTCTGGGTTTTTAAAGAACTTTGCTGGGCTGTAACATGCATTTTCATTAGTTACTATTTTTGGACTTACTATTTTTAGTAAGTTACTAAGGTTACTTGGAATGTGCACAAATGGTGTTTGGTGCCACTATTTTTAGCAATATGCTATTTTTAGTAAGTGCTATTACTGGCAGTAGTTCAACACTCAATTACTATTTTTGGTAGTGTGGCAGTGACCATAGTTGGAAGACTCGCCCCCAAAAAAAACCCGCCAAGCCAAAAATTGGAGAGTTTTTAAAAGTCGGCAAAAATCTCGGGAACTTTAAAAATTGCTTAAATTTCATTAGAAACACATTTTGTTTGCAACATTCAATGACAAGATGAATCCAATGAGTCCATAAATGAGTACAAAAGTGTTTTCTATTAATTTTGATTGACTTTAATGCAAATTGATTACAAAATCACATTCTCATGCGGAATCTCAATGGCTAAAATCCTGAAAGTCTGATACATGAAAACAGTAAAACTAGAACTAGAAGCAGATACTAAACAGTAACTAAATACAACATGCTAGGCTTTCCTCTTCCCTAGTCTAGCAGCAGCTAGGGAAGGGGTGGGTCCTCTAGGCCTGCCGTGTGTGCGTGGTGGTGGTGGCGATGCTACTGCTGCTGGCTCCTCGGCTTGCATGGGAGGCTAAGTTTCTGGCTCTGACAGACTCTCAGGAATGTCCTCCAACTCTACATCTCCTGATGCACCCATAACCTCCATTGCTTGTCTCTTGAAGTCAAGGATCTCGTTCTGGGTAAACAATGGAGGCTGCTCATCTTGGTCTGTTTAGTCACTGTAAGGATCTATCTCATCTAAATCAATAGGATCTAGTGATTTTTCTTCTACTCTTTGTGTGCAACCAAAGGTTGTATTGCACAAAGACAAGGTCATTGAGGCGCTTTTGTGTTCACTCTCAAGTGTTTTTGAAATGAAATGAACATAAAAAAAGATGTTTTCAGCTTTACGTTCTGCATAGTTGAGTTTTTTTGTCAGACTCGTGAGTTTTCGGCGAGTACTCGCCGAAAAAACTCACGAGTTTTTTGAAAAACTCGAGAAAACTCGCAAGTTAAACTAAAAAAAACTCGGCTAGTTTTCTGCGAGTCTTCCATCTATGGCAGTGACTTCTCCAACATTCTTGGAGCTCACAAAGGGAAGTCTAATAACTTAAGTTGTGTTATATTTTATTGTTGCTTTTTGCCCCCCCACGCCTAGGCAATATAACTTAAGTTGTTTTAAAATATGGGCCTCATATTTGGATGCCAATATTGGAGATAATTGCATTTTAAAAAGGTTTATTGATGCCAAGTAAAGATGGACGCCTAAGTTGGAAAAGTCAAGAATTTTATTAATATTTTATATTACTGCTCATGTGGGCATCCCTTTTCGAGGGAAAAGAGATTTCAAATCTCTGTGTTCTTGGGCTTATAAATAAGCCTTTCTCCCTCTCATTTGGATATGTTGATTTATGATAAGGAAATGTTGTTAGAGTGAGGATTGAATCCCCTCAAGGTATTTGGAGACGAAAACCTTCAAAGTTGTGCTAGTTTCGGAGTTGAGATATACTTCCTAGCTGGACTTTGGAGTGGCTTCACTGTAAGAGTCACCATTTGAGATATTGGTGAAAGATTTTCAGTTTGTTTTTGGTTATGGAATGTTCCTATGCTTTCTTGCTATATCTTTGGGTGTGTTGGTGTTAGTTTGCTTCTTGGAGGTCATTTGGAGTGTTTTAAATAGATTTCATGTTGTTGGTTTGTGATTGGCTGAAACACATTTTTGCTCTTACTGATCTGAGGAGACAAGATATTTTTGTGTGTACTGACTTTGTGGATTCCTAGCAGTTGGGCACCCGCTTCCCTAAGTTTTGAGGATTTTTAGCAGTGATTGGGATCTTTTAGAGGTCGACCTACCTAGGGAGGCTGTAACATTTCTGGTGGTGCATTGGGACTTGTACACAAGTTTCACTGCCAGTTTCGGGTTCTTTGGTTGCTTGGAGTTGGATGTCTAGGCTTGCTTTCCACTTTGCAACGAATTTTGGGCATTTTGATGAACGGTTGGAGAGATATGAGCATTTGAAGGGGTGCTGGTTGGTGTATCAAGTTCATTGTCCAAAAAATCAGACTACTGTCATTTCATATCGGACCTGATCTTCACTGGTACTTGCTTGTCTTATGATGCCTAACTGATTATATGTTGTAGGGGATGAACTGTATTGTAATAGGCTTTCATTTTGAGTAGTATTTATCATTCTATCATGTACTTGATGAACATTGTAACGCTTATATGGTAGTACCAATCAACTATTTTACATTTAGTAATTTTTACTACACTCCTGTTGAATAAGTGGTTGAGTTTTCTTTACTTTCTTGTTGCCCATTGAGAAGTGGAAGTGGTTGGCTATGCCGCCAAGTACTTTAATTTGCTTTACTTTCTTGTAGCTTGGTCAAAAGTGGAAGTGGGTGGTTTTGCTGCCAAGTAGTTTACTTTTTGTATTGGCTGGTTTTCCGCCAATAGCTTACTTTGACTTTTAGCATTGATATTACAATCAGATCCCCTTACATTGTATGTTGTCACCTTGCCCACTCTGGGATTTGGGTGATCAGAAAGTGAAGGTTTGTTTTCTAGTTTGCTTATCTTTACATTGGGCTAATGCTAACGGGTGCAAGTTGTGTGAAGTTTTGAAGAAATAAGGGTGGGATTTTATAGTGGTATTAGAGCTAAAGTTCCTGTTAGCTTGTTGGAAGACTAGTAAATTCAGAGTTATGACAATGGATTTCAGCAGAGTTGAAGAACAATTCAAGAGGCAGTGAACAAGAGGCTTACCAACTATTTGAAGAGTATCAGAGCATGATAGATGAGTTTAGAAATGCGGTTTCTTTTGACTCTTTCTTGGGTTGTGTTGTAATCTTGAAACTTGCAAAATTGGGTGTGGTTAAGTACGTCAAAAGAACAATGAAGAAAAATCAGAACTTGCCATGAAGAATGGTCAGAGAAAGAAGTGCTTGTTTGTGGTTTGCATCCCACAAGTAAGCATGAGGAAGACAAAAATCAGTTTACAAGTATTGATGATGTGGCTCTAGGTCTTAAAGGAAATGAAGGCACAAGCATGGAGCACATGACACTACAAGATGACTGTGAGATAACCTATTGAAATTGTGAATGAACACATGAAGTTTGAGGGAGTTACTGCTATGGAATTTGACAAAGCATCCATGATGGACCAGCTTCAAGGATATATGATTTTGTTGATTATTCCTCTTGGAGAAGCGAGCATTGCTTCATCACCCTTACATTGTCTTGGCAAGGAATCAAATGGTGGCTTGGTTGACGTTGAACTGGATATTGTTCACACATATGAGGGCAGCCCAAAAAATGTAGTATGTGGTGAATAAAGAGGTTTGGTTGGGACTGAGTTGACATTGCAAGATATGGAGATGAATGACTATCATGATGCTAGTACCATGGAAATGAAGAGTGATTTATTCACAGAGTTATCCTATCATGAGAGTCTAGTGATCACATCTTTCTTGAACAGAACAATTGCCCTTATAGCACTTTGGACCTAGGTGTGATGGCACCTACATATGATGCGGATACTACATGGGACGTATTTCGCTTTGATCTTGATGATGTTCGAAACTCAGAACACAATGTAAGCCATGAGATTGCTGTTGAAGGAGATGTCTTTAAAGAAGAAGCTTGTATGGTGAAGCTCCAGAATGACTTCTTTGAGAAGGTTGCAGCCACTAATGACGAGATGGATGCTATTGAAATTTTCAAAACAACACCTATTGGGGAGCATCTTCATCATTCTAGTGATGGCAAAATTAGTTTTCGAGTGGGAATCTCCTATACATTAAGAACAACAGTACAAGTTCTCAGAGAATCCAGTAGAGGAGCATGAAGAAATGGAACCTAATGAGCATTTTAAATCAACATTCAGTAGTGACTCATTGCTTGAGTTGGGGGTTACCATGACTTTTGATCAAAGTGACAATGAGAGGGAAGTAGATTTATAAGATCATATGGCTACTGATAATGAAGATATTCCTAAATCTTGGTTACACAAAGAACCAAGTCACTTGTGAGTTATGTGAATTGAAGAATCAACTCTTGGTCACCAATGGGAAGGAGATTCAGGTCCTCACAAAGTTGGATAGCACTCACAAGATCCTTGAAACCCTCATGCAGAACGGTGTTGAGGGAAGAGATACTTCTTCAGACTTGCATCTTATCAAAGACTCTTTGGAAACAACAAAAAAGAGTACTTGCACTTGATTACAGATTGGGATAATGCCATTGAATTTGCAAAGGAGGCTATTAGTGCATTCAAAGGAAGGGAGAGGAAGGTTGATGAGCTTTCCTTTGAGCTTGTTTCATCAAAAGACATACTAGAAAATACTTGGATGGCACTAATGGAGGTAGAAGATCAGCTAGCTGATTCCAAATGTCTTAGGGAGCAAGAGAATGAACAAAGAGATGAAATCAAACAAGTGATTGATGAGCTTGATAGTCTTCAAGAGTAGTTTGACATAGAGTATTTTCCAAAAAAATCAGAAGTTGCAAGTGCAGATTTGGATCATCAAGTTGGATTGGAACAAGAGAAAGGAAATGATTTTCAAATTCTTGATAATCCTCTCTTTGAAGTGGGTGCAGAGGCAACTTATGATAAACCCCTCTTTGTGATGGAAGATGAAACATGTGGTGAAGTGTCCAAGCATGAGACTGAGTATGGTTTTCAGCTTATTGACGATCTGATATCAGACCATGAGGATGTGTCACACTTTGAGATTGGTAATCTTCCAAGGTTGTTTGATAGTGAATGCATAATTGGGCTTGAGGATGAAGTCTCCAGTTGGGAAGTGTTGAATCAAGGTGATTTCAACATCGTTGACATCGAGCTGTTGTCCAAACATAGTTTGGTAGTTGCTGAAGGTTTCATTACAGCAGTGAGGAAAGGAGATTTCAGACTTGTTACCTATGAAGCCTAAGAGAAAGGACCAAAACAGGATGTCTACATGTTTGAAAATCCATCCCTTGGGTTGAGTGATGTTTTTGCTTATACCAATTCTTGTTAGGGATTGAAGACAACAATTGCTCCATGCCCCATAGTTGTTGATGCTTTTGTGGAAGGGCTGCAAAAGATTACCAAAAGAGTCACAAACTTCCATGATGAGCAAGGTGTTATGATGGGCATTTGGAGTTGTGATGTACACCTTTCCAGGTATGTTGAGGGTCATTTTTGGTTGGGTATCCATGCTTGGGGTCCTCAACATGGAGTGATAGAGATTATTGGGTATGGGAAGAAGGATCCTTGGGGGGATAAGGATCAAAATTTCAGAATTTATGGTGTTGTTCCCTTCCTTGCTAGCCATTTGGTAGTTCAATTTGTTCATCAACAAATGGATTGGGGAGATTATAAGTAAGGGTTAGAGAAATTATAAGGGTTGGAGAAATGAACGGATGGTTACTTTTGGGAGTGTTCCTTGGCATAAAAGGGGTCAAATTTTGAGTCTTGAGCTTGCTATTTGGCTATAGACCAGCAACCGTACATTTGGAGTTACTCTCATTTAGGAGAGTTGGCACATTATTTCTTGCCAAGGAGGTAAAAGGTTTCAGTTGGAAATTGCTTCGAAGTGCTTCCTAGACACTTTCGAGGTGTTATTATCCAACTCTATGCTCAACTCACATACTAATGCTTGGAAATTTTGTTGGCATTGCTGTTACCACTTGAACAAAGCACTAAACTCAGATTGTACCTTGCTGATTCCAACTTTGAACAATAGTGACTATTGGATACTTCAAACCTTCGGAACTCAGGAAGTTCATCTTATGCGGGTTTGTGATGCAATCCTTGGTAGTTCCCTCTCGGTGTTGGTTCAGGACAGGGAACTATGACTTGCTTGGTTTCATTATTCAGAGACTCTCGGAGTTGGAGCAGCTAGAGTTTTCAGGAATCTTCATGGTTGTGTGTGGAGTTATGATGATATGTTTGTTGAATTCTTACGAGGGATGGCTTTCCTTTTAGCAGGAAGATTTGGGGAAGCCACATTTGCAGCCGTGGCTCTGCTTGACACCATGAGGAGATATGCTAAGGCGTACGATTATGAGTTGAGTAGACTTTCCTTCCTATTGCCTAAGATTGTGTTAGGAAGTGGCATTATAGATATGGACTTCTCAGAGATGTTTGGGCAGGAGATGTTGCATGGTGTACATTTCAGGCCTCCTAGGTATTTCAGATTGATTCTCGTGGATGGTATCATTGCGAGGTTACAAGAGAGGATATGCAAATTCGGCATAATGGTTTCACACTTGTGATCAGAGTAGTGCAGCGTTGGCATGGTGGGTCCTTTCTGGGATGGACATGGGACCTTGGGATCTTACTTGGTTTTATGTGGATTAGTCTATTGTTCTTGGAGTTGTGGTGGCATTGCCTGAGGACACACAATCTTTGGGAAAGGATTGTAATGTCCCCTTTTTAGCCTTATGCTTTTCAATGGCCAATAGCCCATTTACGGAGTCCTATGGGCTACCCAGAGGCACTTTTAGGGTTTTCTAAATTTTTTGAGGTTTCTTGTCGGTTTTTCAAAGGCTTGTTGCGGGATATTGCTAGAAGGGTTTCTAGGTCTTTCTGGGTTTTCAGAGAGCTTTGGTGGGCTGTCACATGCATTTTCATCAGTGACTATTTTTGGACTTGCTATTTTTAGTAAGTTATGACAACTACTTAGAATGTGCTCAAATGGTGTTTGGAGTCACTTACTATTTTTAGCAGTATACTGTTTTTTAGTAAATGCTATTTTTGGCAATGTGGTTTGGCAACAGTTCAACAGCTAGTTATTATTTCTAGTAGTCTGGCAGTGCAGTTCAGGCAGTGACTTCTTCAACATTCTTGGAGCTCAAAAAGGAAAGTTTAATAACTTAAGTTGTGTTATATTTTATTGTTGCTTTTTGGCCCCCCACTTCTAGGCAATATAACTTAAGTTGATTTGAAATGTGGGCCTCATATTTGGACACCAATATTGGAGATAATTGCATTTAAAATGGTGTATTGATGCCAAGTAAAGATGGACTCCTAAGTTGGAAAAGTCAAGGCTTTATTAATATTTTATATTACTCCTCATGCGGGTGTCCCTTTTGGAGGGAAAGGAGATTTCAAATATCTGGGTTCTTGGGCTTATAAATAAGTCTCTCTCCCTCTCATTTGGATATGTTGATTTATGATAAGAAAATGCTGTTAGAGTGAGGATTGAATCCGCTCAAGGGCTTTGGAGACGAAAACCTTCAAAGTTGCTCTACTTTCGTGATTGAGAGATACTCCCTAGGTGGACTTTGGAGTGGTTTTACTGCAAGAGTCACCATTGGAGATATTGGTGAAAGATTTTCTGTTTGTTTTTGGTTATGGAATGTTCCTATGCGTTCTTGCTATATCTTTAGGTGTGTTGGTGTTAGTTTTCTTCTTGGAGGTCATTTGGAATGTTTTAATTAGATTTCGGGTTGGTTTCTTATTGGCTGAAGCACATTTTTGCTCTTACTGATCTGATGAGACAAGATATTTTTGTGGGTATTGACTTTGTGGATTTCGAGCACTTGGGCGCCCCCTTCCCTAAGTTTTGAGGATTTTTAGTAGTGATTGGGATTTTTGAGAGCAGGTCAAACTACCTAGGAAGGCTGTACCATTTTTGGTTGTGCATTGAGATTCGTGCACAAGTTTCATTTCCGGTTTCGGGGTGTTTGGTTTCTTAGAGTTGGACGCCTAGACTTGCTTTCTACTTTGCAACGAATTTTGGGCCATTCCGATTAGTGGTTGGAGAGATATGAGCATGTTGTCATTTCAATTCGCGCCTTTGGAATGTGGATTGGAAACAAATGGCTATGCACAGATAAACTGCTCTTCAAATTAGGAGGGGAAGCTCCCTCTTTGCTGATGATGCTTAAGGAAAGTAAACTATACTATTTTCCAATCTTTTTGTTCTCAACTAAGAGCACAAGGTTATAAAACTCGAGCGTCTTAGCCGAGGTTTTCTCTTTTCCAGAATTTCAACCAGAACTAGGCCTACTCTAATGACGCTTCTAACTACTCATGTAAACTCAGAGCTTGAGAGTTAGAAGTAAACAAGGAATGATTTTAACACAGATACTTAAACAAACTCTCTTCCAACGTGCACTTGAAGACTCATTGTACTTTTCGATGCAAATTGAAATAAAGATTATGTAAGCAAAACACATAAAACAAAATCCGAGAGAGTAGATCAAAGCAAATGAGGCATAAGATTTCCTTTCTCAAATTTCTAATAACGATTACACTTTTGGGACAGCAGGATTGTAGCAATAACAGGCTTACAGTTTATCGATCAAACTAGAATACACTTAACACAAATTACACATGAATTGAACAATAACTTGCAGCAAAAGGCAGGCATGCAAGCTTGCTCTTACACTAAGTGAACAGACACTGAATAACAACTTGCAGGCACAATAACGGTTAAGAAACTAATGGGCAAGGCTGCCCTTATTTATACACAAGCGAGGGGTAGGGAACCTAAAAATCTCCTTGCTTTTACAACTAGACTTGCCAACTTGCAAGCTTTATTTCTAAAACTAAAACATGACAACTAACTAACAACCCGCTGAAAGCAAAAACAAGGAGAGTTCTAACTATTACAACTTATTTTTTTCTATTTCTCAAAGAATAGATAAGCGTAAGACAAGAATAGCAAGAAAACTCGGAAAAGGCATCGAGTTAATTGCTGTTTATTTTATTTTTTATTTTTTGTTCTATTCTTGGAGATCTTTGCTGCCCCGAAAAGGTGCTGATTTTTCTCCAAAAAGTAAATTGCCAGAAAAAACTGAGGTTTGGGTTTTGTAGACAATAATGTTTTGAAGAGACCTAGTTCGTTAGATTCTGAAAAAGTTAGGGATTCCCAAAAAAGTGTCGAAAAAACAAATTTTTGGAAATATAAAATTTTCCAATTTTGTAGAGGATAAAAAATCAAGCGGACCTAGATCAATGAAAATTGAAAAAGATGATCCTCTTTTTCTGAAAAGCGATTCCCTAGAAATTTGAAGCATGAAAAGTGAGGCTCTGTGCAACCTGATCCCAAAACAACGAAGAACTTGAAAAAAGCACCACGTTTTGACCTCCAAATCTTGCTGTGAAGAAAATTCTTTGTTTCCTCCTCTAGACACCAACCTACAAAATATGTGAATAATGGATGCAAAAGCCTTCTTAAATAGATGTTGAGGATGAAAATCACAAGCTTTTAAAACTTTGAAGCTTATCTAGAGCTGGAAATGTCGAATGTGAACACCTTTTGAACAATGAGTGACAAAATTTTAAAAATTTCTAAGGCATTAAACTTTGGGCGCCTTTACTCCTCAGTGTTAGAATATTTTTTGGGATTTCCAACTTTGCTTGTTTTTCTGACCTCAGTTTTATCTTCGTTTCTGTATGTTTGATGAATCCTACAAACTGGCTGATAGATCCGTTGGATAGCCTGAAGAATTCTGAGAAAGATCTTCAAGGGGATGTGAATCCTCAAAAATGATTTTGGGGGCTCAAAAGCTTGGGTGCCCTTGGCTAGTTGGGGCGCCCATGAATCCCAGAGTTAGCCAATTCTTCAATTTTTTTAATGTTTTCTAATCTTTAGTTGAATTTCTTGCAGAATTCACAATTTTGGCCGTTCAGGATGTCCGATGAACTGGATGCTGGATTCGTTGGATAGCTTGACGAAATTTGAAATGATCTTCTTGGAGGTGACTTGGCTCGAAAATTGCATCTGGTGACCTGAATTCCTAGGCGCCCTTGGCTAGCTGGGGTGCCCAACCTTGCCAGACTTAACCGTTTTCATGAATTTCATTTCTTTTCTTCATTTTCTTTGTTCATTCAATCAATAGCCATTGGCGTTTGACAGGTCCTCTGAGCTAGCTGACGAATTCGTTGCAAAGCTAGACTGAATCCAGAATAAATCTTCTAGGGGCAGCAACTTCTAAAACACATTTTGAGCCTTCAAAATCTTGGGCGCCCCTGGCTAGCTAGGGCGCCCAACTCCGCCATAGTTAGTCATTTTTCTGTGAATTTCATCCTTCAAATTTCATCTTTTTGTTCCTCATGATCAGTTCTCCGTTTGATCCGAAATTGCCAGCACCTGATGAATCCAATGGTTGGACTGGGATATCCACTGGAAAGCTTGAGGAATTCTGAAGCAGATGACTGCTCTGGAAAACCCTAGAAACTGAATTAGGTCTCTGAAAACCCTGGGCGTCCCTAGCTACCTAGGGTGCCCATGATCACCAGACTTAGAATATTTTTGATGATTTTAATGATTTGCAGTTTGCTTCTTTGATAAAACTTCTTTGTTCGATCCACAATTCTCGCTTATTGATTGATCCAATGACGCTATTGATAGATTCACTGCGAAGACATTAGAAATATGAGAAAGTTGTCTTGGATGCACAAACCCTAACTCCAGCATCTGATGTCTTGAAGTGATGGGCGCCTTTACTGTCCAGAGTTAGTTTTTTTTTCATTTTCCAACTTTCTCCTTTGCTCCTCGTGTTCATCGAGTTAGTTTTATGATCAGATTAGAGACACAAAATTTAATTCCAAAAATAATCACACAATAACAGAGCAGATACCCTGGGAAAACCCTCCTCTTGAGAGAGAAAAACCCAGCAACAATATATCACTTATATATTGAATCACCACAACAGTGATCTCCTTACAAGAGACCGATATGAAGGCCTAAATACAAGCACCAAAGTATGATGCAACACAAAAACACAATGAAGTAATGCGCTGATGAAATCTCAGCCTTCTACTATGTCAATTTGCCTTGATGAAGAACTCGCACTTGAGATGAATAATGAACTAATTCGGTGATGAAACAATGAGACTCCACCAAATATATATACAATATAATAGAATGAGACGTGACCTTTCAAAAACATAAGTTGGCCTAGCATAGAAGGATGTGCCTCTCCAAATGAAATCGCGTCCATATGAAGGCCTAAATACAAGAGGCCGATATGAAGGCCTAAATACAAGCACCAAAGTATGATGCAACACAAAAACACAATGAAGTAATGCGCTGATGAAATCTCAGCCTTCTACTATGTCGATCTGCCTTGATGAAGAACTCACACTTGAGATGAATAATGTGCCTCTCCAAATGAAATCGCGTCTACTATGTCGATCTGCCTTGATGAAGAACTCGCACTTGAGATGAATAATGAACTAATTCGATGATGAAACAATGAGACTCCACCAAATATATATACAATATGTCGACCTCATTAGCAAATCGTGCCTCTTCATTAATTCGTGCCATTACAATAATTAAATATGATAACCAATGATTGTGTCTCTTCAATGAATCGATATCATATAAATTAAATAGCCCTAGGCTAT
Organism: Sequoia sempervirens; assembly: GCA_007258455.2. Classification (NCBI taxonomy): domain Eukaryota; kingdom Viridiplantae; phylum Streptophyta; class Pinopsida; order Cupressales; family Cupressaceae; genus Sequoia; species Sequoia sempervirens. The sequence continues at coordinate 6,403 of VDFB02326339.1, read as the reverse complement.
TCTTTAATTTATTATCATGTCATAAGGGGATCAGCTGGAAGTGGAGACTGACGCTGCAAACATCAACACTCTCTCTCAACTAGGGAGAACACTTCCAGCTGCACAAGACATATCACCTCATCGTGATGTCTACCACAATGGCTACACCCATATGTGAAAAAGAAAGATCACCTCATCATGATATCAAATATCACCTCATCGTGATATCAACCATCATGGCTACACCCATGTATGGTATGTACAAGTGCTCATCACTTAACGTGATGTTGTCACCTCATCGTGACGTTCACCTTGGCTCTCCCAGAGGGTGAAACACAAGTACAAGAAAATCATCACGAACTCTCTCACGTGATGCTGTCATGGAGTACACACATGACATCCACTATGGCTCTCCCAGAGGGTGGAAACAAGGGCTTTCACCTTAAATCTCAAAGATAAATGCATTAACAAGGGCTTGCACCTCAAATCTCTCTCAAAGAGAAATGCATTAATGAATATCACTGATATTGAGACACCTTCTTAGTTAGGGCTGGATTCTACACCATACCAAGCTTGTCTCGAAAGTACACAAACTTTATCTTGGAGAGAGGCTTGGTGAGAATGTTTTCCGTTTGCTCATCAGTGCGGATATACTTCAACTATTTTGCTTTCCTCAATGCCATATCTCTGATATAATGGTATTTGATCTCAACATGCTTGGTTCTATTATGAAACACAGGATTGACAAAAAGCTTTACACAGCTCTGGTTAGCACAATGAATGATAGTAGGCTCCATTGATTGCCCAAACAATCCTACGAGGAGCTTCCGAAGCCACACTGCTTCTCGAGCTGCCACACAAGCTGCAATATACTCTGCCTCTGCTGTACTCAATGCTACATATGACTGCTTCCTGCTACACTAGGATATCATAGCAGACCCTAAATTGAAGCAACATCCAGAGGCCTTCTTCTGATCAGTGACACACCCTGCCCAATCAGAATCAGTATAGCCATGCAACTTCAAATCCACACCTGAAGAATATCTCAACTCATATCCAACTGTGCCACGCAAGTATCTCAGGATATGTTTTGATGCAACAAGATGTATCTACCTTGGTTCACACATGAACTGACTGAGTGCACTCACTACATAGCAGATATCTGGTCTAGTGTTGACTAGATACATCAATGACCCAATCAACTGTCTGTACATCGTGGGAACCACAAGATCTGAACTAGTTGTAGCCTCCTTAAGCTTATGTAGGTTGGTCTCCATAGGTGTAGACATGGATTTGCAATCCATCATACCAAACCTCTTAAAGTATATCAGTAGTATATCTTCGCCGCCGTGAATCATCTCATCATTACACTGCAAACTTCTAAGCCGGAAGTATTGCGCGGCCAGATGCCTTCATTTCAAACTTCGAAGCCAACTCCTTCTTGCATTTTGATAATGAGGGTGTTCAATATCGATGAAAATCAAATCATCAACATATGGAACCAAAATCAATGCTTCACCATCAATTGCAGCGAAATCTACAGTTGAGTCGGCATGTCGTTCTTGGAAGCCAAGCTTATGAGGGTAACGATCGGAAATCACTTCGCGGTACCATGCGAGAACTGCCCAAAGGACCATACAAGGCCTTCTTCAACACCGCAGAGCATGAGACTCTTTCCATGTACCTCAAATCCCATCATATTTGCTCGTACCGGCTGCCTTGATTACACATTGAAGAAGTTGTCTTCACATCCATCGGTGATGTTTATATCTAGAACGTAGCAATGCGTGATGGTTACGGCGGTATAGCGAGCAATAGGGCAAATGTTTCTTCATAGTCAACTCCCTCTTTTTTGTGAAAACCCTCTAGCCCACGAGATGCTTGCGCTATAATGTTCTCTCTTCAACGCGTGCTTGATCTTGAAGAGCCATTTTGAAGATACCGCGATTTGCGCCGGGTCTAAGACAATGTCCCAAACATCATTCTTGAGGAGTAGTGATACTCCTCTTTCACTTATCTCTCCGACCTGTGACTGACCGGCCTTGGAAGGCTCGGACTCAATAATCTGACTCATCAAATCAACATAACTAGAGAACTTGTGAGGTCTCTTGCTTTCTCTGAAGGTTCCTCTTGGAGCTGCAAACCTTCCTGCCTCCTGCATTGTTTGCCTAGCCCAAAGAGGTCTTTTTCTCCCAATCACAATATCGGTAGGCCCATCAGTAGGTTCAAAGCTCAACTGGATCATCATCTTCTTTCGGTTCTGAAGTCTCCCTCTGAATCTCACGAGTATGGTCAACTTCCATATCCTGAGGAGACTCTTCATTATTAATCTCCATATGAGTGCCCTTGGATCTTCTAAATGCAACATCTTCCTCAAATGTGACATCTCTACTGATCTCGATCAACTTCTGTCCTGGAATTTAGATTCTGTAGGCTTTTGATGTTTCACTATAAGCTACAAATATCCCCTTCTTGCCAGAAGGCTCCAACTTTGTTCTCTTTTCCTTCAGAATATGAACATATACTGGACATCCAAAGATCCTCAAATGACTCACCTCTGGCTTCTTCCCAGTAAAGGCTTCTTCAGGAGTCATGTTCTCCAAGATTCGGTGAGGACTTCTATTTTGAATATAGACTGCTGTCCTAGATGCTTCTACCCACAGAAAAGTTTGCAGATCTTGGTTATGAATCATGGCTTTGGTTGCTTCCACGATCGATCTGTTCTTCCTCTCTGCAACACCGTTCTGTTGAGGATTATAACTGACACAAAACTCCCTCTTAATCCCAGCTTCAATGCAAAAATTCCGAAAGCTGCCGAAAGTGTACTCTCCTCCATTGTCGGATCTTAGGACTTTGATCTTCTTCCCAAATAGGTTCTCTACCCGAGCTTTGAATTCCTTGAACCTTTCTAATACCTCCTCAGATTCTTTAGATTTCAAGAAATAAATCCAATCTTTCAGAAGTAGTCATCAATAAAAGGAATGTAATACAAGAAACCACTCGAAGAAGCAATAGAGATTGGACCACATAAATAAGAATGAATGAGATCTAGAATACATTTGGATCTACTTTCTCTATTATGAAATGGACCTTTTGTATTCTTACCCAAAGCGCAGCCTCTGCAAGTACCTTCGTGCTCCTGGTTGAATTTTGGAAGGTCCGTGACCATCGTCTCCATGATAGGTAGAGCTCGGAAGTGAAGGTGAGCCAATCTTCGATGCCAAAGATCACACAAGTTTTAAGAATCATGTACTAATGCCTGAAGTGGACAAGTGCATAGCCTATAAAGGCTCTGATGTCTAACTCCAATTACCTGAGCAGTCTTGAAGTTGGAATTCTTAGTCCACACAAGAACTTTGCCTTTAGAAAATGCAACTTGGTAACTCTTGTCTTCCAAGGCTGAAACGGAAACAAGGTTTCGCTTGATGCTTAGAACATATAGAACATCACACAACTGTAGGGAAATGCTGGAATCCAAGTGGAGAGTGGAGGTCCCAATTCCTTTCACCTGGTAACTAGCATCATCTCCAATAATAACTTGTTCACTAGAGTCTCTCTCCATCAAGTTTGTTTAATGCTCCCTAAATTCGGTGATGTGGCGAGAGGCACCACTATCAATCAGCCAAGTGTTGGTGTCGGTAGGTACATTGCTTGACAATGCCGAATAGAACAAGTATTCACATGAGTCCTTCTGTGGAGAGACTTCATCAACATCTGCAATGGTGGCCTGCTGCTTAGGCCTGGTTGGACAATCTTTAGCAAAGTGACCATACTTGTCACACCTAAAGCATTGTACTTTGGAGAGATCCCTCTTCTTCTTGAATGCGGGAACACCATCAGCTCCTTTATCTCGATTTCTCTTGAAATATCCTTTCTTCCCATCTTTCCCTTTCTTCTTTGAAGATTGAGAGGCAAGAACATGAATGTCTTCATTTGTATAGCTTTGACCAGCGCCTCTTGCGGCCAACCTAGACTCCTCTTGAATGCAATCCGCTCTCAATCGATCAAACTTGGGAAGTTTTTATCTTGCACTGATTCCTTCAATGTAGGATTCACAAGATGAAGGAAGACCATTGAGGGCAAGCATGGTCAAGTCTTTGTCATCAACCACATGGCCAATTGTAGAGAGTTGATCTCTCAATTCCGAAATCTTCATGAAGTAAGCAATAACCGTTTCTCCTTTCGCCATCTTCACATGATGGAGTTGTTGCTTCAGTGCAATTGCCCGACTAGTGTTGTTGATTTCGTACATGTCCTCCAAGGTTTTGAACATGTCTCTTGCCATTTTTAACTTGGAGACAATCGGAACAATATGATCCTTCACGGAATCAACTAACATCTTCTTCGCCTTGATATCTTTCTTCCTCCATTGAACTTTCTCTTCCTCATCCGTAGGTTCGGGGACTTTACTATCCACGAACTTAGCCAATTCATTTTCTTCCAAGGTGAGCATAATTTTGAACCTCCATGATGTGAAATTTGATGCTCCCTCGAGTCTATCCTCAATCTTAAGACCGTTCACCATCTTGACAAGAGATAGAAGTAATCAACAATTAGAAAGAGAATAAAGAGTATCGCTGTAATAAGAAATCTGATCACGATCTTCTTCACACCAGCTCTGATACCATGTTAGTTTTATGATCAGATTAGAGACACAAAATTTAATTCAAAAAATAATCACACAATAACACAACAGATACCCTGGGAAAACCCTCCTCTTGAGGGAGAAAAACCCAGCAACAATATATCACTTATATATTGAATCACCACAACAGTGATCTCCTTACAAGAGGCCGATATGAAGGCCTAAATACAAGCACCAAAGTATGATGCAACACAGAAACACCATGAAGTAATTCGCTGATGAAATCTCAGCCTTCTACTATGTCGATCTGCCTTGATGAAGAACTCGCACTTGAGATGAATAATGAACTAATTTGATGATGAAGCGTACTGACACCTTTTCTTTGTGGAAGATTCTACCTTTGACAAAAAACCTTTAAAGACTATAAATTGTGATTCTTAGAAATATATGTGGATTAGACTTTAAAAACTAATCGAGGTTCTTGTTGTGACCTTTTCACACATCACCCCATTGCAAATGGGGACCCCCAATAGTTTGCTTTCTAGGGTTTTGTCGTAGCGTAACAATTTCATGAAGTCATTGCTTTGAGAGTTTAGAGTTAGAGTTTTGAAAACCATCCGAGTAAAGTGGAGAGTTCAAGCCCAAGACAGTGCCTAGACGTCATAGAAGTGCTTAGAAGGTTCAGAGGACGAGGAACGCCATTGCTTTGAGTCAATTTTGACGCTTCCTATTTTTTAGGGATTTTGTTTTTTTGCTTTTTGCTTTTTTCATTTTTGGCATTTTTGGACCAATCCGGGACTTATTATTTTTAGAAATTTTGTTGTTTGCTTTTTTTCTTTCTATTTTTAGAAAGTCAACCTAGGGTTTGGGTCTCACAAGTCATGGTATCAGCGTTTTCATCTTCAGAATCAAAATTTTATGCCTCCAAGAGTAAAAAGCAAGAAAAAATCAGAAAGAGCAAGGAAAAATCACATGCCAAGGGTTTGATGATCTAGAAGCAGACAAGAATGGCAGCAAGAAATTCATGGCACAATCATCATGAAGTCCGCCATACTCAAGATGAAAGGATGTCTGGCACAGGGTCAAGTCCGCCATGGAGTTGTCAAGGGCTAAGTGAAGTCTGCCCAGCCATGAAGGAGGATAGGAAATGGCATGAAGTTATCAAAGTCCGCCCTTGGCAAAGCAACCATGAAATTCTGCCTTGGCACTGAGGGAAAATTGGCAAGACAAGAGGAAAGTTCGCCATGCACTTGGAAAATAGTCTTCAAAGTCCGCCCAACCTTGGAGAAGACCTGGCATGAACTTGATGAAGTCCGCCCTACTTGAAGAAGGAAATGTCTTGCCAACCTTGAAGTTCGACCTTGCATCATGGAAAGAAAGTCAAGAAGTCCGCCCAAGCATAAAGGCAAGATGTCAAGGAAGTTCCAAATTCCGTCCTCAAGTATGATGAAAAATTTCTAAGGCATGAAGTGTCTAGAGAAGGGAATAGAGGATGGCAAAGAGGCTTCCAAGTCTGCCCCAAGTGAAGTTAACACGAAAAATGGCAAGACAAGTATGAAGTCCGCCTTGGCTAAAGGAGAAAAATGAAATAACATAGAAAATAATCAATTAGCCATGGATAAATTAAAATTTTGCAATGATTAAAAGGTTGAAAAAATTTAAAAGGTTGGAAAAGGAAGTGGCAAAGAAAAGAGAGTATAAAAAGGAGATTGAACGCCTGAAGGAGTACATCCAACACCTAACCAAACCTCTTGATCAGGCCGACTCAGTGGCTCCTCCACCTTTGAACTCTTCACAGGAAGCAGCCAAGGACTTTGAAGAAAAGATGGTCACGGCTAG
>VDFB02326338.1:0-35097 GCA_007258455.2 Sequoia sempervirens | reverse complement strand
TTGGCCATTCTTTCTTGTTCGCTCACCGAAGCTATTCCGAGAAGATCCGCCTCCACCTGTCGTGTAGTCTTCCCGAGGTTAAGTTGAGACAAAGTGTAGTCCTCTACTTGAACCTCGTGTATGCTTTTCTCTACTGGTGGAGTGGCAGTCTCTATGATGATCTCACAATCTGCATTCCTTTCTATGTGAACTTGCTTCTTTAACTTCTTCGCCGACGTGTCTTGTGGGACGTGGTCGAATTCGGTAAAGTCAAGCTCATATGAGGGTTTTTCCCTCTTCCTTCCTAGGAAGCCTTCAAGCCAAATAGAATCTCGGCGAACTTCACTAGGAGGGACGTGAGGCCCTTGAACGCTAGATGTGTGAGACTGTGCTGGAGCAATGTCTCTCGGTGGCGAATCCAAGTTGATGAGGACCTGTGTTCGCTGTGATACTGGTGATATGGGTGGCTCTGTTTCCATAACAGGCACCGTTTCTGCTGCTGCTTCTACTGTTGTTGCTTCCGCCATTGGTTCAGCCACTGGTTCTTCAACAACTAATGCTGCTGGTTCCTCCGTGATAACTTCTGCTGAATCAGGGGTAGCAGTCTCTACTCTTTGTTCTGGGGCAGCAATACCCGTGATTATTTCAGGACTATGTGTGGCTTTCTCCACTGGTGTCCTCTGTGTTCTAGGTTTTGACATTCTCATTCCTTGGGGAGGATTGCACCATTGCTTTTGTCTAGGTTTCCTTCTTGAAGTGGAAGGTGGTGTAGACTGAACCTGTGGCGGCTCTGTTCTGTGAGGTATCACCTTCCTTGATTTCTTGCTGTCAAGATAGAGTTGGCTATTTCTAACCACTCTACTCGTTCTTTCTTCTATAGATGTATCCTCTTTGGCATACCAATCCACTCTCGGGAGCGGTTGGGAGTCAACTGAATCTGCGAAGAATGTGGGGAGAATGACTTCCCCCTCATCATCTGACAGGCCCTCAATGTCTGCTGACATGAAATCAACAATCTGTGGGAGTCTGAATCTGCTGTAGTTCCTTCTTCGCACTTCATACTCGTCTTTACAATTCACCCAATAATCTTCCATAGAAGACTTATGTGACGAGTGTTGCTCCAGGTGTGCTGCATAGAGTCCTCTGGGATCATAGGATCTTCTATCAATGAGATATTTGAGGTTAAACCTCCTTGTTTCTTGACCCATCATCTTTGCATCCGCCACGAATCCACATCTATATAGTCCCATTTCAACGGGAAAGTTAACAGCTGTCTTCCTCTTCAAGCGCAAGTGGACATGAACCTCGGACAACTGTCTCAGGAACTCCATGAAGACTACCCTATCCGAAGGGTGTCTTGGTAGCATGGCAGGGTGGCCAATGTAGCCATACACGCGTATGTAGGAGAATGTAGGAAATTGGATAAACCAATCTGCCCAATCCGCCATTGCCTCTCTGGCTGTCTGTGAAATACGCACGTGCATCTCATGGTTAAGCTCACGAACTATGTGCATGGTAAAGTGATCACTTGTCTTCTTGAAGTGTCTTTCCGCTTGAGTAAACTCAAGACGTGTGAAATACTCGTGAACCTTCTGCACACCTAAGGTTCCCACATTATTCAATAACCTAAAATCGCTGCTCTGATTTCTCTGGTGGTAGGGTTGTAATGCTTGATACAAGCGATTACGAGCTCTACACTTTGTAGTGTGATGGGAATTGATGCGGCTTGCAGCAATCCGGATTCTTCGATATTCTGCAATGTTATTTGATTCATGCCTTCTAACTGCTCCAAATCGACCACTGGATTTACTTGGTGTAGATTTGTGTCAACTGTTTTCAGGTAATCATGGAGTAAGACCGTCTTGGTCTCGTATTGCACCTGGGAGTACTGCATCCTGAAAAACTTGAAGATTGACTGTAAGCTTGACCTAGTTCAGATGATTTTCGGAAACCCTTAAAAATAGCGCCCTGCCGAGAAGTATTTTTCCGGAAAAAATCTGGCACATGGGTTTTGTTCGTGCTTCAATGCTGAACAAACCCAGTTCCTCAGAATTTGGATTCTGAAACTTTTTCGGAAAAACCCCCAAAAATAGGGGCAGCAAGTTTGCTGATTTTGGAAAATTTGTCGAGATGGGTTTCTCTGGAAAATGATGCTGAATCTACCCAGTTGATCTGATCTGATGTAGCCTGTTGCTTTTTCTGTCAGATGCAAGAAAACCTAAGACAAGAAGAGAGGAAAAAGACAGAAGGTGGATTGGAAGTTTTATCTGATCTTCAAAAAACTATCTCTGACCCAATCCTCAAAATGGCAATCTTTTCCTGCTTCAGATCTGCAAATAAAAATGAAGAACGGATGAAAACCTCCTTCAGATCTTCAATGGCGTCCTTGAGAGCTTTGTGGCTGTTTTTATCTTTCAACCTGCAATGAAATAATGAAATGGACGCCATCTCCTTGAATATATATGTTTGAGCTTCAGATCCACAAATTTGGGGACCTAACACAAGCTCAAAAGGTGATTTGAGTTTGATCTGAAGTTAAAAAGGTGATTTCCACCAATCGTGGAGCGTTTTAGCCAACTTTAACTCAAAGAGCTTTTGACTTTAGTCAACAAATGACCTTTGACTTATTTTAGGCGTCCCTTTTCATCTTTTGCAAGTTTTTTGGTATTTTCTCTCCTGAAAACCCCCTGTTTGATCCTGAATCTGGCGTTGTCTGTCGATCTTGAGACGTCACGGACACATTCACTGCGGAGCAGAATCCATACTGGAAAGAAGTGCCTGGGAGACTGAATGATAAAAAGCTGAGTTAAGGGCTCCAAAAGACTGGGCGCCTTTCCCAAGAAAGGGCGCTTTTGCCAATGCCTTAGTGATTTTTCAGTCTTCGTTCTTCAGCTTATTTGAAATGACCTCTCGTGCCTTGAACTGGATTTCTCGTTGATCGGAGAGTCAGATGTTTTCACATGACGTTTCATCAGGTACTCAGCTCTGTTCTGCTAAGAATGACTGTCTTCGGGAAATCTGGATCTCAAATTAGGGTTCCTTTATCCAAGGGCGCCCCTCCTTGAAAAGGGCGCTTTTGCCTTTTAGCTTGATTATTTTCGTCTGACAAGTTGCCTACTTTGATCCAGATTATCCGTTGACTGCTCTGTCAGGTATTGATGCTTGCAGTTGCGTTTCCGAGATTTGCTTGAGCTGAGAAGGTCATCAAAGGAAGCCTTTTGTCATTGGTCAGCATCTGGAAGTCTAAAAGAAAGGACGCCTTTGCTTTGAAAAGGCTCTTTTTCTAGAACTTCGTCGTTTATCTATGGTTTCCTGATATTTCCTTGAACTGCCTCTTTTCGCTTCATCAGCAATTGCTAGTGATCTATTCATCGGATGATATGGATGTTTGTTTCACTGTCGAGCCAGCACTCAAACGTCAAGAATGACTGCTTTGGATGACCATACTGACTGCATTTGACCTTCAAAGATCATGGGCGCCCCTGCTTGAAAAAGGCGCCTTTTCAACATGTGAGCAATCTCCCCTTCGTAACATCTCCAGAGTTAGTCAAATTTTGACCTTTTTCGTTTTCAGGAATCTCCTTCGTCAAACAGCATCTTTTTTGACCTTTTCCGCCATGGTTGTGTCGTTGAAGCTTTTGAAGCTTAGCTTTCAGCACCTGGTACTGGCCAATCTACCATTAATGGTTGTGGAGCTCCTAACTTCATTCCTGAAAAAGAGAAATAGACCCACCAGAGTAAAACGTGTCTTTTGATGATTCTGACTTGACCAATGTGATCGTGAAGCCTTTTAAGCCTATCAAAATCATTTTCGATCATTTCTGGGAAGGTCCTATTTTCGGGGGATTTCCCTGAAAATAGGGGAAAAAACCCTAATTTTCAATTTTCCAGAATTTTGTACATGTGTTCCTTGACAGAAACCCACCAAGATTCTATGATTGGTTTGACCTAAAACAGACCCTTCATGGCATTTTAACAAGATTTAGCTCAATTTACACAGAATGCCAAAAAATTTATTTGGGGTACAACACTGTGGCATGGATAAAATTGGCAGGGATGAGTCAAAATACTCCAGCTTCATGAGATCGAAGAAGATTTTCAAGGCCATGCAAGAAAATACGCCCAGAGATGAAGAATGAGAATAAATTTGATGGCAAATATTTTTCTAGGGTTAAAATTCAAAAATTAAATGTACTCCTTCGTTTGTAGACACATGAATTCAACGCTTTCTGAAGGGAATTTTCTTCTGGGTATCGGACATCTTTGATGAGGAATTGATTTTAAAGTCTTCCACAACTCGCCAAGAAGTTTGAGATGAAGAGTTTTCATGGGCACCTAATTGATGAATTTCCTATGTAAAAATTTAAAAATTTTCTAAGGCAAGAAGGAAAAGGATGTTTTTGAAGATAAAATGCCTTGGATGGTGAATCTGAAGTTGATTGACTAGATGAATTTGATCAAATTCTTCATGAAAATAATCTTCTTGAGCCAGAGGTGAATGAAATCAAATTGGCAATGCCTCAGCTGGTGAAGTGAATCTCTTGAAGAAGGTGCAGTTGAAGTTAAATATTTTCAAAAGATGATTTTAAAACTGTTAAAGTAAAATATGCCTAGACCAATGGAGATGAATCATTTTGAAATTCTAGAAGGTCAAATTATTCCAAACACCAGATGACAAGTGTTGCAGCTGCCGGAGGAGGGAAAATAAAAATTTGAATAACTTAGCTAAAATTAGCTTCTTCTAGAATCGACTTGGCTATATGAACTGTGAAGTTGTTTCATTTTTTCTCCATTAACTAGCAAGTTCGACTTGAGCTCTGGAATGAAAAGGATTGTAGTGTGAGAAAAGCCGAGTGCTGAGGCTGAAGTTGAGCTTTGAAATAAATTTGGAGCTGAGAAGTGGCAAGAGTGAAGTTGGTCAATTTTCTTCTAAGTGCTGAATTTTTGTTGCTGCGGTGAAGAGTTGAGGTTTGAAGTTGAGATACGGTGTTGCAACTTCTCATTTTCAAAAGTCTGCTGGCAGCCCCAATGTGATTTTATTTTTTTCTAAGTTAAATTGCTGATGACTATCTTTTGTTTTTGCAGAATGGTTGAAGTAAAAGCAACTAGCAAGGAGAACAATGCTGAATCTAGCAAGGCAAATGCATCCAGACAAGCGGTGATTAAGAGGCTGAGCAAGTCTTTCCTGCCGGAATCAAAATTCTCTTCGAAGTTGGGCAAGTTGGCTGATACAAACTTGGGTTCTTTTAACATGGAAGCATTCAGAAGTCGAATAATGGGAATTGGAGGCCATCGTCCTTCGATCACTTCTCACAATATTGTCAGGAGTGGATTATATGCAGCTGCTGGTTTTCCACTAGCAATTCAGTGTTCGGAGCTGATTATGGAGTGTGCTAACTGCTACAATCCAGACCGAAGGACTATCACTTCACCGGATGGCAAGTTGTTCGCCAACCTCACTCCTGCAGCTATTGGCGAAGCATTTGGAATTCCATCACATGAGAAGATGATTTACAAGATGAGAGAACGTGCTGAGCGGATGTATGCTTCAACATTTGAAAGATGTGCTAATATGATTAACGCTCGTTGGATGAACAAGCCCAAGCCCACTCGCACAAAGTTGCCGAAGCAAATAATATCGGATGATTTGAAGCAAGAATACTGTGATTTGATTATGATGCTCAACAGAGTTGGAGGCTGTCCCCAGGCGTTTATCTTTGAGCCTTGGATGTTCTATTATATCAATCTCGTGCTGGAAGGCAAGGAGCATATTAATTGGGCAGTGATGATTAGTGATAATTTGCACGAGCAGCTCCGGAGTTTGAGGAGGACAAAAACATTCTATATGGGCTCATACATCGTCTACATGTTGGTTCGTATGATGAAGTACAGGGGAATATCATACAAGGAGCCTATTGGGTGTGGGTCTCAACAGTTCAAGATTCACGAGGCTTGTCCGCAGCTGCACTTGACAAGCACATCTAATTACAAGAGAGTCAATGACGCCTTCACTATGCACATAATGAGATCACTTCAGCAAAGGACTCATAACAGGATCTCGAAGGAAGCTCAAGAATTGATAGAAAGGTATAGTTGTTGGTTCATCCAATTTCCGAAATTTACTTACATTAGGCTGCAAGGGTTTTCTTCATACCTGTATAGATTGCCCAAATACCCTACAAACATGATTTTAATGTTAGAAATATCTAGGCAACTCGTTGCCTATGATAAGATTTAGAAGAGAAAGAAGAAGGGAGGACTTGACTTCCCAATCATCATGGGAAATTCAGACGAAGTGTGTCCTTCACTACAGGTAGCCAAGGAAGCTGAAAATGAGCTTCAGTTTTTCCACTTTTCTTATCACACCAACAGGCAGCATTATGAACCCCACAACAATATCAGATGGATATTGTTAGAAGAGTTCAAGCATAAGGAAAATATTGAAGATTAATGGGTTGGTGCGTTGGATGAGGCTGAAGTTAGAAGGATGTTTTCGAGACTACCTTTGAGCATGATCAGGGAGTGTGAGATTATTCCAGTACTAGACCAAGTGGACGAGGACATGAACATTCTTCATCTAGATTATGAGGTAGTGAGGGATACACCACTCCCATTTCCAGATTGGTCGGAGCTAGAGATTGCCGATTTGGACACACTGTGCATACTAGTCCTGACATTCACTAGAGGATGGGTTGAAAGGCATGTGAATAGGCTGAAGAGTAGTTCAATTCCTTTGACTTACAATTTAATGGGAGATCATAGGACGCCAACTGCCACCAAGAAGAAACAGGTTGCTCGAGCTCTAGAGTCTCAAAGGAAAGATCCAGTTCAGCTAGAGCCTCCAAGAATTGTGGTAGAATCACCTACACCATTGGAGACACATTCTCCAAGTATACAGGAGGTTTCACTATTTGCTGATTAGAGAAGTATATTGAATAAGGAACAAGAATTACATGAGGCAAATTAGCCACCCTGAAGAGAATTCGTTGGCCAGAGTGTCAATGCACCCACCAGAGATAATCAACAAGAAGAAGATGAAGAAACTGCTACAGATACACACTTCCAGCGTGAGCTTGAGGCGGCTCTAGAAGATGATACAGTTACAGGACAGGAGGCCCAAGTTTCAAGAGATACTCAACCCATAGAAGCCAGTGAGCCTCGCTAGGATGAAGTTAGAGAAGAAGTTCGTGAGGAAGAAGCAAGGGATGAGCAGCCATTTGTTATACAACAGGTAGTACCAGATTGGCTCAAGGACAGAATGAGGAGGAGCCCCAGTGAAGAAGCTGATCCAGCATTAGAGATGGAAGAATTTTTGAGTAGGATCAGTGTGCCTTCAACAAAGAAGAGAGCTAGGAAATTTTCGAAGATTTCAATAGATGAGGATGGCTCTTGCACCCTTCACGTGGCTATGCCAGGGGTCGAGTGTGATAGAGATGAGGCTGTGCCAGAAAATTATGTGATCACCACCATGGAGTTAGGTCGCCCTATAGGAACGCAGATAATTGAGGAATGTGATAACTCCTACCAAGCACTCAAGGACAGATTGCTCAGGACTGAAGGCAAGTACAAGAAATTGAAGAAGGAACATAAGACTTTGATCAGATACGTACAACACTTGTCTCGTCCTTATGGACAGGAGAATTCGGCGATTGAGCTTCCAGCCGAATTGTCTCGAGAATCAATTAGCGGCCTGGAAGATTTCAGAAAGATGGCACAGGAGGCAGATAAATGGGTTGCCAGCGTTCGTGTTGAGACAAATTTTTTTATGGAAGATCTTTTCTCATGCTTATCAGCAGGCTTCCAGCATTATGGCATGAATGGATGCAGTTGATCAAGCCTGGGGCGACGCTCATATCTATCAAAACAAAGTTGTTCAGTGTTTGGAGGCATTGATGCATACTCCCTTACAAAATTTGGTGGAAGGAGATGTGATACAGGAGGGTGATAGGTATGATTTTTCCAGCTGGTACTCTTCAGTAGTCACAGGCCGAGGATTCTTCAATGCAGCATAGATAAATTCGGCCAGGGTCAGAAAGGCCATGACAAACATTCTTGATGGAGTCCTGAACACCTTAGAGGCTATCTTTGCTAGGAGACTGAATTTCGATGAGGTGACTGCCGATGGCTTGAGGAGTAGGCTGCCACCTTTCTTTTCAAAGGTGAAGACTTTTGTTCAGAACGACTTTGAGAACACCTCAACTTTCTCCAGTATTATTCAGAATACTCAGGATGCTTTAGTTGCTTGGAAAAAGTCTTGTATGCGGTATGGGCAAGCAGTCACAGTGTTAGAGTTTCAGCTCGATCACATTTCGCTGATCTTAGTTCAGGAGGTTGAGGCCGTGCTAGCCAGATTCATTGATTTCGCAACCAAAGAAAAGGAGAACGGAAACGCCTTTCTGGATGATGACCTTCTAGAAGACTGATAGTGGGCATTAATTGCCTTTGCTATTTTGAGAGTGAGTGGGAATCTTTTGATTCATTTATTGTACCACTCCACATTCTAACAGTTTTTAGGCTTAGGGCTGATGTGGTTTAATCTGAGCCCTCCATTTGATTGTAATTTGAGCCGTCCACTGGACTTGGCCAGCTATATAAAGGGGCATCCCCCTTCATTTGTAACTCATTAGATTAGACATTCTGTTAGAGCAGAGAGATAGCTTAGTTTGTTAGCATAGCATAATTTGAAGGAGAAGGAAAGTTTTCCCTTGAGAACTTTGTAAGAGATTGTTGTGAAAACTATCATAATAAAGAGAGCTTTCATTGATGGTGAATTTGTCTTTTGTTATGAGCAGCTAGCAAGATTTCTTCACCCCTTCTACTTCAAGTAGCTTAGATTAGAGTAATTTTCATTTTCATGCAAGTAGATGTTAATTATGGATTGTGGTGTTTAATCAAAGCAGCTTCATTTTAATCCATACCACTAGCAACTTGCTGATGGCAAGTTTGCCTTGTGTGGTCAACTAGGAAACTTTACAAAGCTTAACTTCGGTTATAATTCACGTCTTGGCATGCATCGTCTTGATGGTGTCTTTATGTTGAATTGTGACTTGAAAACCTCTTGCCGCTCCCTTGAAGATTGCACCAACCTTGTGTAATCTGTCCAACGTGAGGCGAAGCAGAGTCTGGTTGAAGTCTGTTAAGATTGATCCCACGTCCTCCTTTAGTATAGAATTTATATCTTCTAAAACCCTACACTCATTTAAATTCAGTACATTTCTGGTTAGTTTTAGGAAGTTCGTACCTTATTGCCAAATCATTCGCATCACTCATGAAAATCCCCCCTCTCATCATTAACCCGTTGTTAGCTGCATACATTTTGAACAATTGTGTAAGTCCCCTCGTGAAAACAACAAATCACAACAAACCAACTAAGGGTATTCCATTGCATTATCGGAACCTTGGAGTTGAACGTACGATCTTTCTTGCAATCTTAGCATACAGAATACTTTGATCAAGAGAGAATGGAGTAGCCTTCGAATACTTTGTTCTGCTGATTGGTGCGGTCACAAAAATCACATCAACAAGTCAAGAAATTGCAGTAGTTTTAAACTATAGAAGTCGAATCAATTAAAGATACATTGATAAGCATTAAGGGAGCATCACATATATTAAGGCACCATATGTGACAAAAACAGGTCCGCTTGGGTACTTGGCAATGATGCATGGGATAGGAAGAGAGCCTACATGGGTTCAAGAAATTAAAGGAAATATAATACAAATTCATTGAGTATTCATTGTGTTGGTGTTGTACAACATGCAAAACATATAAAGGACAAGCTAATTTGACAATATTAATCCACTACAGGAAAGGCTGCATTTTGGAGAGATGAGGTGATTAAAGGAGCATTGAATAATTCAAGCATACTGTTGTCTTTCATAAATTAGGTTAGAAGCTTGTTGTTTGTAAAATCTGTTGGTCTTGTCTTGGAATGTAATTATTTGGAATCAATTACATATATGTAATACTCAAACTGGTGCTAGCAAAGTAAATGTTTACTTTCATTGTAACTGCTTTGGTAAATTTTTCTAAGTTGAATGTTGTAAGAAACAATTGTCAAGATTGCACTCAAACTGGTAACAAACTTAGGACATCAATTAGCCAAACCGTTTGACAGAATGCCTGATTAGTCCTAGCTGGTTGAATTTGAAAAAAATATATGCAAATTGGGGTGGCTTCTTACATTTTTAGAAGGGTTGATGACTTTAAATATGTGCAGAGATTTCTCTAAATACAAAGTCAGAATACAGGCATAGTGTGTAACGGCTACGGTTATTTTTCTTCTTAGTCACCTTCATTAAAATTGTTGTGGTCTCTAGATATTGTGAGATTCTCTCTATATCATGTGATGGCAATGAATGAAAACTGAAGTGTCTTTTTGAATATGGCATTGGTTTCTTTTCAAATCATTTTTTAATTAGTCAGTCTCTTTTCAAGCTGCGGTTTTGATTAAGTCTTCTGGTGGCCACGGGTTGTTTGGAAAACGTCTGGTATTTGTAGAGCCGCTGAAGTCAATATGAATCGTGGCATTTTATGCTTATGAAGACATTTATTGCCAGGAAATGGGGTGGCTAAATATAGAGGAAATCACTTTCAAAAAGGAATTCTGTTGTTTTAGAAAGAAGACGTGCTGGAACAGAGTGACTGTGTGTAGTTTGTGAATGCAAAAAAAAGGATGCGCATTGTGTAGTGCATGGGAGTTTTTATGTGTGATGGTGGTTGTTAAAAAAGGCATAGTGCATTCATTTAATGATATTGCATTTTCTTTATCGAATAGAGTCTAGACTTCAATTTTTAGTGGTGCAATGATATTCTAGAATATTTATAGTATGACAGAGTTTATTCTAGAATGGTTCTGAGACGTGAAGTCTGATAACACAAAAAATCAAGGAGTTGAGTTGATCTTACCCCAATGTGTTTCGAGTTTTGTGAAGCTTGTGAATGTAGGAAACATGTGTAGAGCATTATCGTCGCTTCTACATCATGTTGTGCTTCAGCATAGAATAAAGACTGGGCGATGTGATATTTAAATATATGGCACGAATCCTATACTCCGGACTATGTTGATGTCGATGGTGAGTTTTGAAGTGTCGCTCTTTTCTGAAGGTATTGAGATGTTTTCAATGACACTGCCTTGAGTTTTAGATCTTTCTGACCATGTACAGTTAAAAATATAGAGCTTCATATTGGCCGGGGTTGTGGTCTTTTTAAAATTGCAATCACTATCTTTTTGGAGTGTGTTGCGCGTGAGTTTCAAAGTTGCTAGTACAAAGACCTTGTTTTTGTACAAACACGTTCTGGAGGATGGAAACTTTATTTGTCTTCATTTAGAATTACGAGGGTTGTAGAATGAGATATACACATGAGGTTTAGAGTTGGGCAATGTGTGTATTGAAGCCTATGTCTTCCTACAATCTGCTTTCATTCTTAGAAACTAAGTATTTAATATGATGTATCATATTTTTGGAGGCATGTTCATGAAATGGTGTATGAGACAGGGGAGTTTGAAGTATTGATTCTGCTCTACTCTTGAGTAGGTTTTTGACATCTTGAGTACCGAGTTGTGTGAAGTGATTAAGTGCAGGTGGAAGAAGTTTTGTGTTCAATTTCAACGTTTCTTAAGTCTGAAGTTGGTGCTTCAGTTGGTTCGGAGTTGGTGCTTCGAAGGAGGGTCGGTGCTCTTAGTGGGTTGGTGCTCACTTATGTAACTGGGTTAGTGCCCTTTGAAGATAATAAAAGCAATATTTTTTCGTCGTTTTTTACCCGAATGGTTTTTCCACATAATCCTGGTGTTCATCTTGTTCATAATGGTTTATGTTGCTCTTAATGTTCTGATTTTTTATTTATGTGGTTTCAAGTTTTAAAAGTTTTGAAATACTGATTCACCCCCTCACCCCCCCTCCCACCAGTGTTTCTTGTGTGCTCTTCATATATAATTTGCTAAAATTAAATATTAGAAAGTGTGAAATAGATAATTGTAAATAATAAATCTAAATATTGAAAATTTGAAGAGATGTCAAGTTTAATTGTTTGATATTTCTTTGACTTAGAGAGTAAACATACTTTTTAAAACTTAATTTAAAAATTCAAATGGCAAGTAATTTAAAGTAAGCATAGTATAAGATTTGAAGTTATTCATAATTAAAGTAAATGTATTTATAATGTTTTAAATATTAAAACTTTAAATCTAAAATGCTATAATCAAATAGAGTGTGTTTGTTGGAGGCAGCTTATTCACAAAATATTGGAGGCATTTGTTCACAGGATTAGGTCACTCATGGGAGCAAACATATACATGCGCGACTCAACAAAAATAGACAAGGGAAGCACTGAAATGCAGGAGGGACAAGGAATTCTAAGAAAAAACATGGAAACAAAGAGAAGCATATCAGAAACCTATCATTGGTGATAACTCAGCTCTGCAAAACTTTCGACACTCCTTACGAGTTTCCATCGCTCCTTTTATGTGTTTATTTTGAATTAAACCAATAGCAGCAGACCAATTTGTAATAAACACCCCTAAATATTTTGCAATTTTATACTTGTTAGTTCCAAAACATAAAGCAATGATAAGCAATTTTCTTCCACTTTCTGGTCACCAAGTTCCTAGTGTGGGCAAGGTGAGAACATACAGTGTAGGATTACATTAGAAAATAGAACTGCTGAAGTAAACCACTTGTTTAGTGGGGTAAGCTGGGCACATCCATTTATGCAGTGGGAAAGAAAATATAATAATGAAAATGATAACAAGCTCTTCCACTCTTTAGTGGTGAGTGAAGTGTCAAACAACCACTTGTTTAGTGGGGCGAGTACAAAGCCACTTATGCAGTGGGGTAAGCAAATGAACTACTTAAGTAGTGGGGTAAGCAATGAACCCACTTATGTAGTGGAGTAAGTAGCAAATCAAACAAGAGCAAGGTCACTAATGGTACTACCATTCAGTGTTACAATATGAGCTCTTACAATATGATTTGATTCAATTACATCTCTGCTTATATAACTGCAAATACGATATAATGATGAAATGAACACCCCACCCATTCAACTCCAACTCTGGAAACAAGATACCCAAACAATATATGAGAAATTATACCTCAAGAAAATGACCAAATGAAGTCTAAAATACGTCTGATATACTGTTGCAGCAGGCCTGATACACTTTTGCAGCAGATACACAACTGGCACGTCTCCCAAGTAAGTCTCCCAAACATCAAAGTACACCCCAAAATCGATAGAAATGGTCTAGTGAGGCCTAGCTGCCACCAAGAAGGCTCAAAAAGGTAGGAAAAGTTAGGCGATTCTCCCTAGAATCATCATGCCCCCTTCTAGAGTGGTATGTCCTGCATATGGGGTGATTTGCTCCTCAAAAATCAGAAACTTCTGCTAGCAAGCTGCATCCAAACCCTTCCTAGTCGCCCAGCACAAAGAAATCCATTGGTCCAATACCCAAAAGACAATTTTGCACACTTCAATCTGCACCAGCAATAGATAGGTACGACCTCTACTTGCAATGGTACAGCCCAGCAGCAAGGAACACCTAAAAACTTCACACTTAAATCTGCAACTCACTGAATTAGCATGGAAAACACTAGCAAACATATCACCTCAAAAAACCCCATATTGGAAAGCAATGATATAAAACTTCACCATCAACACCATTGGTAATTACTTTATGGAACCATGCCAATCTAGCTAGGGAATGTATTTCAATTTCAAAACTATAACAATCCTTGAGGATTATCATCCTCAAAGACTTGGAGAATCTAGCACCAAACCGGTAACACTTCGTTATGAATCTTCAACCTAAACAAATGAGCTCCTCAATGCCTCCTTATATAGCTTTTTGGAGGGAAATATTACAATTTTGAAATAATATAATATTTCACTTTTCCTACAAATGCTTTTTTAAAATAATAATAATCACCTTTATGTGCAACATCCCCCTTATCTCACCTAGGCATCCAACTTGGATGCATTTTTGGTTTTTTGAAAAGTCATAACACTTGAGTCATGAAAATAATAATTAAAAATTATAACTTAAGTGAAATAATAAAATAATTATCCCAAGTTACGAAAAATCCCGAAACACTTCGGAATTCAATTCTGACTATGCCAATGTGATGCTGAGGCACTAAATGAATGATCAAAGCCATTTTGGTGACTTACTAAAAATAGATATACGCTCCAATAAGTTTAGAGAACACCATAAAAGCCCGAAAACACCATAGAGAGTGTCATTCAGACCAATGTTACCCACTGAGCTCACTACCACCAATAGAAATCATGTACCACCACAACTAGCTCCTCCAAGAACTTTGGAGTAACCACTTACTATGGGAACTCAAAAATAGGCTAATGGTCACTGCATTGATTAAGCCTAGGAAGGGGA
This sequence comes from Sequoia sempervirens, assembly GCA_007258455.2. NCBI lineage: Eukaryota > Viridiplantae > Streptophyta > Pinopsida > Cupressales > Cupressaceae > Sequoia > Sequoia sempervirens. The sequence goes on along the minus strand of VDFB02326338.1, from coordinate 20,731 downwards.
AATTACAGCCCGCTCTCCCCAAAATTGCTTGTCCCCAAGCAATTGCAAGTCTGGGTGTTGCAATATCTAATCATTCTCCCAAGTGGCATCCTCAATTGGCAAGTTCTTCCATTAGACCAAGTATTCTCTGATGGTCCTGTTGGTGTATGTTTTATCATCCACCGAACACACAGAATAAAATGTCCAAAGACACTCTATCCTCTCTTGAAAAACCACTGCGTATGCTAAGATTGCGAGAAGATCATATGGTGATTCCAAGGTTTCTTTTGTCAGGTCTTGACGTGTGGATAAGCTCAATGGGCGTTGTGATATGCTGGTAATAAACAAGGGGACTTATGTTAAGGAAATCTTCACAAGTTTAGGACTTAGGGAATTTATCATTAAAAGCTTCTCTAATCAGGACTTCAATTTGGATCTCAAAAAAATAGCAAAAGGATAAGGGTTCAGGAGGTCTATTCTATGCCTAAGAATTCAAGAGACAGTAAGGACTCGGTGAAGGGAATAAACCACACTTTGTTTCGCCTCCTGCTGGACAACATACGCAAAATGGGTGCAATCTTCAAGGGGTGTGATAATAATTTTCAAACCTCGAATCAGGCTAAAGTTAAGCTTCCACAATTATAAGCTCAGGCTAACTTTACGCATCGAATGCAAATCATCCATTCGAAGAAAGTATGAGCAATACTTCACCATTGAATCAATACGATCAATCTCTCATTCACTTAACCAACTTTCTACTTAATCTAATTCTAACTTTAATCTATGGCGGAAGAAGATATGCAACCTCGCTTACTATTTGACAATAAAAGTTGTTCAAGGCAAATCATGCACAAGGGCTTTTATTATTCGAAATAGTCTCAATGCAACAATCTCATATGCTATCTCCACACAAATGAAAGTGAGAGAGCACCAGTTTATATAGAGTTTCAGAAATCAAATGAAGGGCCGAGATTAAAACAATATCAACGGCCAAGATTATTACAATCCAACCCTAATTAGGGTTACCCAAAATAACATGAGTTATCAACTAGTAATCAATCAGTAAAGTGGCAGTTGCAGCTATTATCTAGGAGAGGCGTCCTTATCCTTCTGAGCAGCATTGCGTTCGATGAATCTGGACACTACTGCGATGACCTCCTCAATTGTGACAGGTGGCAGCATGCTAATCAGGAATTCAAGTCCGTCCAACTTTTCAGCACATTTGGTAAAAGTACTTTCCCAATCCGCCTCCTGCTTCCCAAAATCATTTCGGATGGCTGAGAGTCTTGCCACTCTCACAAAATATTGTCTCAGAAATTGTCCAGTGGCCGAGAAGAAAATCTCTTGAACTTTACGTTTCAATCTCTCTAGCTACATGTCGTTCTCCCGGACAATCTCACGGTCGAACACTTCTACAGCTGTCATATAAATCTTCTCCTGGATTTCTTTGACCTGCTCTTCAATTCTGAGCCCATCCACTTTTGCCTTCTCCAAAACTTCTTCTCGTATAGTCACTGCCCAAAACCAGTGATGGAAATCATATGTTGCTCCTATAGCAATCACCCTTCTATCAACCAACTCCTCCCTTGGAGTGCCTTTCAAGATCCTAAGGCTTGGAATAAGCCTCTCCTGCATGTCCGGAATACATTCCCATGTCTCTGCCATATCCATAAGTTTGGAAAGAAAAGAAGAGGTCCGCCCATAGGCAAGTGCTAGTTTTTCCATGAATGAGGCCGCTTCCGTGCCTTCGCTCACCATCCAGTCTTGAGGCTCCCTAGCTGTAACCATTCCGTGCTCTACATCCTTGGTCACTTCCTGCGATGATTTGAGGAGAAGAGGAGCTGCCGCATTACCTTGATCAAGTGGCTGGGTTAAATGTTGTATGTACTCCTTAAGGCGTTCAACCTCCTTTTTATACTCTTTCTTCTTAGCCACTTCTTTTTCCAGTCTCGCTTTGATGGTCGAGACGAAATTATCTAATTCCTCCACTTGTTGGCCTTTTGAGGTTGGGCCAAGATCTACAGTGGTTATGGCATACTCTTGAGGAGTAATCTCGTCCTGTGGCTTGTCCATTGTGGGTACTGCAATGTGTACTGAACGGCTGCCTGTCTCGTCCCTTTGAATAGTAGAGAATTTCTTGGCAGGCTTCTTGACTGCAACTTGTTCCAACCTTGCCAAGAAATCTGCAGTATCATCCTCCTCTTGGGCTTCTGTAGGTGGTTGAATCTTCATTCTTTCTATCAGCTAATCTGGAATGGTCGACTCCATCTTCTACCTGAACCCCTTCCTCATTCGGAACATCCACAACCTCCCTGAGAGCAGAAATCATTCCCTCTTCGAAGTCATTGTTCCGGACCTAATATTTCTGTGCCCGTAGGTGACAAGGGCTCCTCATCATCCTGCTGAATAGGTTCAATATTTTCTTCCTGAACTGTAGGAGGTACAATTATTTCCACCAAGGATTCATCTATAGTAGCCATTAGCTCGTCAATATTCTAGGATGCTGTTGAACGAGATGGTTCTCCCTTAGGTCTCTTCTGAATAGGTTCTGTACTTGGCGCTATTTCTTTCCTTTTCTCTCCAATCTCGGCCGGGCCCTGATGAGATGCATCATCGTTGGAAGAATATGATTCTGATTCGCTCAGTAAATCATACGTGAGCGTTATTCTTTTCTGCCTCATTTCTTGGACATGATGGTCAACCCACCACTGAGAGTACTTGACTACTGGCCTCATTAGCATTGCTAAGTCCGCATGCTCAGGTTCTGACCATCTCACGGGAGGAAAAGGTCGACTCTCCTCGAAACGTGGCTGGATATAATTCCCATCATCTTGTAACTGATCAGGTACCCGACAAAACTCAATTGTCCTCATGAAGTCTAGTGACATTCTGGACCACAGTCTCCGTCTGACTTCATACTCATCAGCGGCATCAGCCCAGAAGTCTTCCAGTTCCACTCTGTGCTTGTACCTTCTCCCTTCTACTACCCAAATATTATGATGTGGGTCAAAGTTGACCCTGGACTTGTAGGCTGTAAATGGGTACCACTGGATTTCCAACCTAGCACTCTCAGCTGCCTGTGAGGACAGACAAGACTCCAACATATTCTCGATGAACAATGGGAATGTAATAGATGCCTTCTTGGTTGGCCTCTGGATGTTCTGATATTCTTCTGTCTCAGGACTTCGAGCAAAACCATCCGATTTGTTGTATAAATTGGCAACTTATAGGGATTTCCAGTAAACCCTTGGATCCTGATATATGTAAATTTTGGGAATTGGATGAACCAGGACCCATATTTACTAATTAGACTCTTCGCCTCATGATTCAACCTTTGATGTATTCCCCCTTGAAGTGTTCTGGTGTTATGCATTAAGAATGCATCATGTGCCCTTCTAAAATGAGACTTCTCCTTCAACTGGAGTTGCGGGTAACAATCGTAAGGTTTGAGTTCGTTTTCTCCGCTGCCAACTTTTCCCTTGCAAGTTAGTCCTAGATACTTATATGATCTGGCCAACAAGTAGACAACATATGAGCTCATATGGAAAGACTTAGTCTCTTCCAGATTGATCAATTGCTCGTGGAGATTGTCACTTATCATTCGTAACCAATTGAACATTTTCATGCCAAAAGTGATCTTGTCTATGAAGTAGTACATCCAGCTCTCAAAAAATGCACCCTACGGGTTGCCAACTATTCTGTTTAGCATTAGGATGATGTCTCCAAAATCTTCTTTGAAGTCTGTCCGGCGAGGTCTTTTGGGCATCTTCTTTATTGACGGCTTAGGTTTGTCCAACCATGCCTTGTTAACAGTTGTAGTGCATAAGTCCGGTTGGCTGTCATATAACCTCTTGGCCTCCTCCTTGGTCTTATAGACAGTCCGTGAATGCTCTGGGATGCCGAAGGTTTCTTGGATTGCCACCTCACCTAAGTGTGCCAGAATTCTGCCATCTGGTGCAATGATCTGCCTCTTTTGAGCATCATAGTGGATAGCACATTCCACCATCAATTCTGCACAATCTATTGCAGGCGGGAATCCTGCTGCCTGGAAAATCCCATTTCTGATCATCCGCCTAGCTATTGGTGTTGGCAGTCCATTCTGTCCATATACTCTTCTTTTGAATTCATCGAAGTCGACATGTCCGAGATCGGTGTCTACGACATTCTTCCATTTTGAATTGATTTTAGTCTCCCGCTGGGCACCTTTGTTGGCGAACTTCATTTTTGCCGGTCTCTTTGATGATTTGCCCACAATGGTCATCAACCTGTAGTCAAAAAATTAACATTAATATGGAGACTTTTTAAATTAATTTATTCTCATGCCTTGGGCTCGAAAATTTACTTTCAGCTGGTTAAATAATTAAATTGCTGCGAAAAAGCAAGCTGAAAGTAAATGGATGAAGTTAAAATTTTAGCCAGAACTTTTGCTAAGATGAAAGAACAGAAGAAGAATGGCGAATCAACTTGACTGAACATCAAACCTCAGAAAAAGACTGTTGGCTGCAAATCAGATTTAAATTCTGATAATTTAGAAGAAGTGCGCCCCTCTTACACAGAAGAATTTCAACTTTCAACAGATAAATCTTTTCTTTTCCTGCGAAAATTCTTCCTCAGCATAACATTACTTCTCTCCCTGGAAAATTCGATCTTGCCTACTGAACAATCAACTGCTTGATAATTTCAAGAGAGATCAAATTTCTCTTCAGCTGTGTGAAAAAAATGAGTTGCTGAAACTCATTATAATGCTGAAGGATTTAATTTATTTAGCAACTGCCTATTCTTCTTTTGATCTCGATTTGTTTTCATTTATTCAAACAGGCAAGTTTCCTTTATTTTTCGAAAAGAATCAATCTCGAGCTTATCCAAACAAATCCCATTGATCTTCAAAAATTCGATTTTTGCCTGAATGTTTATCTTTGATTTTTCAAATTTTGAAAGAAAACATTAAATATTTAATTAAATTTGACCCTTCCAAGTTTTAAATTCATGGTGAATTTAATTTTTCCCTTCGAATTTCATCTTTGGCCGGCACAATTGATTTTCTTCCAAAACATCTTTGGCAAACTTCATTTTGTCCAAGGCATTTTAAATTTCCGAGTAGTTGAAAATAAATTATTAAAATATTAAAATATTTTAATTTATTCCAACCCGTTCGTTTTGGACCCATGGCTATTTCGATTTTCTCTTCATTTTTCTTGGCTAAAAGTGTATTTTCCAATTTCGTCTAGCCAAGTCAAAACTTAAGCCATTCCGTCGACAATTGTTATGCCATATCCTTATTTTTCTTTGCCATGGCTGAGCTTATTTTCTTCTGCCAAAGTCAAATTTTCTCTTGCTCAGTCGAATTTTTCTAGGCAAAATCCCTGTCTAGATGTCTTTATCAGGCGAATTTCCTTGACGCTTGACAAATTCTTATTCCTTCTGGCCAAGGACGATCTTTCCTTTTTTTGATTTACGCATCTTTCTCTGTATGCTCGGCCAACTTTTCCTCTAGACATCCAAGACTTTAGGTGAAATTTAAATTTCTCTTTCACTTTTGTGCTAGGCACACTTCATTTTTGTCTTTGCCATAGCCTAATTTCTTTAGCACTTGTCCTTTCAAACTTAGCACTTAACCTTTTGAAAATGTCATGATACTTAGTCAGAAATCTCAATTTTTCATCCTTTGGCCTCTATACTTAGGCAAATTTTCGAAATTCTCCTTGCTAGGCACCAATACTTGGTGAAATTTTTGATTTTTTCCTCTTCATAGACCATGGCGGACTTTCCAAGCATTTGGACAAGGTGAGGGCGGACTTTCTATGGTCTTGGACATTCCTTCCTTGAACATGGCGGACTTCCAAAGATTTTGGCACTTGCCTTAACACTTTATCCCTTGGAAATGATATAACATTTAGCCAACAAAAATCAATTTTCCACCCTTTTAGGCTCTTATACTTAGCAAATTTTCGAAATTTTCTCTATTAGGCACCAATACTTAGTGAAATTTTTTGATTTCTTATCTCCCATGTGCCTAGGCGGACTTCCTTAGCACCTTGGACAAGCATGGCGGACTTCCTTAGCTTCTTGCCACTTCCCCTCAAGTGCATGGTGGACTTTGGAGGAGGCTAGGATATTGAGGGCGGACTTCATGAGCTCTTGGCACTTTTCCCTTGAGGCTGGGCTGACTTCCAAGGATGCTAGACAAGTGAGGGTGGACTTCCAAGGATCTTGGCACTTGACATCCTTTGAGCATGGTGGACTTTCACTAGTGTTTGACACTTCTCCTTCATGGCTGGCGGACTTTCAATGCTCCTTGGACATGCTCTCCTTCCTTCCGTCCCACTTTTCAAGGACCTTCTTCATGGCGAATTTCAGACTTAACCAGATTTCTAATGAATTTCATCTTTTTTTAGTTAATTTTCTGTGATTTCGACCTCAGATCTGACTGATTTTCCAGAATTTTGATGCTTTTAAGTCTGATTTTTCTCATGCTTTTTACTGATTTTTCATGCTTTTTACTTGCTTTTCCAGATTTTTCAATGATTTTTCAATTTTCTCTTTGATTTTCTAAGTGATTTTTCGATTTTTTTGAACTTCTGAGTGGATTTTTTGAATTCGAGACCTTTCCAAATATAGAAACTTTCCAAAAATAGAAACTTTTTAAAAATAGAAACTTTCTAAAAATAGAAAGTAAAATCCTAAAAATAGGGAACCCTGTTTGGTCCAAAAATGCCAAAAATGAAAAAGCGAAAAAGCAAGATTTCCTAAAAAGTAGGAAGTCTCAGAATTGGCCGAATTCATAGGCGATCTTCGTTTCCTGGGCCTTCTGAGCGCTTCCATGACGTCTACGCACTGATTGAAGCGTGGATTATTGACTTGGCTCGGGTAACTCTCAGCAAACTGACTTGAAACTCTTAACAAAGTGATCTCACGAAACCGTTGCAAGGAGACAAAACCCTAAAAACAAGCAAGCAACTGGGGGTCTCCATTGGCGATGGGGCGATGTGTGAAAAGGTCACAACAGGTCCTCTTCCTCAATGTGCACCCACTAAAATCTATCATTGCTTCAGGAACAAGCACAAGCTTCCCTTCTACATCCAAAGGGGGTTAACTCCGAAGAAGCAACAACATTGTGTCTAAGCTCCTTTTTTAGGCATGACACATAAAAGACATTATGTACCCTGCTACTCTTTGGTAGCTCCAACTCATACACCACTTCTCCGATCCTTTTGGAGATTCCAAATGGGCCATAGAAACGTGCCTTCAACTTCTCTATTGCACTCTTCTTGAAAGTAGACTATCTATAGGGTTGCAATCTTAGATAAACCATGTCTCCAACCTCCAATGCATGCTCAATACGATGCTGATTTACATGCAATATCTGCTGATTTTGGGCATGCTAGAGGTTTTCCTTCAAGGATTTTAAGATGTTCTGACTCTGCTGCATCAAATCCTTGGCTTGAGGAACTCTACTATCATCAAACAATAAATTGATGAAGTTGGGAGCCTCATATTCGTACAAGGCCATGAACAGAGACATGTTGATCAACATGTGATAAGAAGAGTTGTAACAGTACTCTCCCAAATGGAGGCATCTCACCCAATCCTTTTGCTATCGTGACACATAATTCCTAAGATACCCATCTAGCCATTTGTTAACAATCTCGGTTTGCCCATTAATTTGCGGGTGATAACTAGTGCTTGGAGCAAGCATAGTACCACTCAATCTAAAAAATCTCCTACCAAAACATGCTTAGGAACAACTTGTCACTATCACTCACAATATTTTTTTGCAAACCATGCAACATGAACACTTCTCTAAAGAACAAACCAGCAACCTAAATTGTTGTAAACACTATAGAAATTGCAAAGAAGTGTGCAAATTTCGTCAATCTTTCAACAATAACAAAAATACAATCCCTCCCTTGCACCTTAGGCAATACGACGATGAAATCCATTGAGATACTTTACCATTTTTTATTGGGAATATGAAAGGGCTACAACAAGCCTGTGGGAAAAGTGTGCTTGTTCTTTTTTTTTGACAAATCTAGCGTTCTTTGACATACCCAAGGACTTCATCCTTGAGTCAATTTAATGTGAATCTTTCCTAAATCTGCTTATAAGTTTGAAAAAATCCTTGGTGACCAGCCAAGGAAGCATCATGGAAAGTCTTAAGAATTTCTTCCTTAAGTCTAGATTTAGGCACCAAGAAGATCCTTTCCTTGTAGAAAATCAGTTCATTCACTACTTTGTACCTCTCATCCTGCAAGGTACCTTCTACAATGCTAGTGGCAAAGGAGTTTTTGGCATATTCTGTAAGAATTTTCTCCTTCCAATCAGCAATGATCTCTATCATAGAACTCAAATGTGACCTTCTTGACAAGGCATCAACCACAATATTATTATTCAAAATCATAAGCTTGCAACTTATTGACCCACTTTTGTTGTCTGTCATTGAGGTCTTTCTGATGAAGGAAATGCTTCAAGCTGATATGGTTGGTCTTAACAATGAACTTACCACCAACCAAATACTGCCTAAACTTGGCCAATGTGTGCATTATTGCAAGCATCTCCTTATCATAAATTGAATTTCTTTTCCACACCCTCAACTTTCTACTTTCGAAAGAAATTGGGTGCTTGTTTTGCATTAGAACATTTAATGTCCCCTTCTTGATGGCTATTGGGACATTATTTTAGCCTTTATTATTCCCAAAGGCTAAAATGGAGAAATAAAGGAATAAATTATTAAATTAATTATTTATAAAGTTGTCTAAAAAATAAATATCATAAGATAACTTTATATTTAATTAATTTAATAAAAGTGACTAAAATAAAATGATATATCAAAAAGTCACTTAAATAATAAAATATTCTAGAAGCTTCTTGGAGGTGATTGTAATTTCTTTAAAATGAACTTCTGGAGAGCATTTGAGACATCTTGAGTTGCATATTCATCTACTTGTGTTGAAGAGCTTGAAGACTTGCTTGAGGGTTTGAATACTCTAAGGTACCATTTTTCGATTGTGAAATATCAATATTAGCTGGAATAGAGTGGAGGATATTTCAGTCTTTCACATGGAGCAAAATTTTGTGGCCAATGGCCAAATTTTGGGCAATTGAGAAAATTGATTCTAATTTCTAGGAGATAATTGTAGATTTGTGTTGAAGAATTTCCAGTCCAAGACAAGGATGATTTTGTGAAGTAAAGGCGATTAGGTTGAAGTCTTTTGCAGCTGATAATACTGTGGAAATAAAATCAGAACTTTGCTATTGGCTGGGCGCACCTAGAAGGAGGTCGACTTTGTGAAAGGAAGCAAGAAAAAATCCAAGAAAATTCTGAGAAGGCTGATTTACTTCAAGGATGGATGGCACACCATTTTGGAGACCAAATTCAGCTTGAATCAAGGGAATCGAATTTATTGTTGAAGGCTGTACTAGCGTCCAGGTTCCATACTTTGTCTATGTTTTGCATTGTAGCACTTTAGGTTCATTTAAGAAATCATAAGCTGACTTCAGCTCATATATATTGTAATTACACTCATTATAAGGCAAAGGTTGTTGCATTTGAAGGTCTGTAACAGTCATAATTGATTTCCATATTAGTTTCAGTCATGGAGGATAGTTGAATGTTCATGTTTTGGGACTTTATAATCAGATTGTAACTCTTCATGATAGTGCAATATAAATTGGAGAAATAAGGAGTTTGGCTGCCATTTGTTTGTTAAAATGCCCCTTCTATGTAAATGCATTTCTCTAAATTAGTATGCATGCCGAGTGTTTGTGAAAATGTCCCTTGGCTGTAGGTTTGCAATTTACATCAGCATTTCATTTGTATGCATTTGAAAATACAAAAAGAAAGTGCATATCATCTTAGTTACTTTTTTAGTTGCATTTGCAATCTTTCCTAAGCTTCCAAACATCATTGGCATAAAAAACAAATCAAACCAAACAAACTGAAACACTTTATCAGCAAGTTGGAGGTTGCAAGACAAGTGTTTGACAAAATACCTAAGGCAGCAAATCAAAGTTAATCATCAAATTTTTCAAGGCACTTTATAGTGGTATTAGAGCAAGTTTTCCTGGCAGCTTGTGTGGCAAAGAGTTTTTAGACATTCTGGATCGCAGCCCATTTGATATTGCTTACAGCAGATTGAAAAAGGGTTTGAGTCCATTTGAACTCATGGAGGAAAGTAGCACTCAACACATACTTAATGATCTTGCCAGGGGGCAGCAAGAGTTTAGGGAAGAAATGGCAAAGGGTAGACAAGAATTAACACAAATTCTTAGACAACTTGTGAACAATGGGAACAACAATGGAAATAATGGGCAGAATGGTCACAATAGTGGTCATGACAATAATGATACAACACAAAGCAATGCCAGGACAACTAGTAGAGTGACTTCGAGGCCTCTTATGCCTCAATTTCTAGGAGGACAAGCTGCTGCAAATCAGGAGCAGCAAGCTCATGAAGGGGGATTTTCAGACTTCTTGAGGGAATACAATTCCTTGGGAGATGAGTTTCAGGCGGCCATGTCATTGGTAGAATTTTGCAACATCAAACTCAGAAATTGACCTAGAAACAACAACAGGGGGCAACAAAACTAGGACTTGCAGCGGAAGGTTGGGAAACTTTCAATCCCTTCCTTTGATGGGTCAAAGCAAAAGTACAGCCAGGGCTTGGGTGCAGAAGTTGGATACCTATTTCCAACTTAATCCTATGACAATGGCCGAAGCTATTAAGTATGCTACCTTGCATTTGGATGGCGAAGCTCATGAATGGTGGCACCATGGGCTTGTCACTCTAGGACACGCCAACATTACGTCATACTTGGAGTTCCTATAGAAGTTGATAGATAGATTTTATCAGAAGGATCTTGAACTTCACTTCAGGGAGTTAGCACAATTGAAGTAGAATGGTCCATTAGATTCCTACAGTTCAAAATTTCAGAAATTGGCAGTCATGGTGATAGACATATCGAAGCAACGCTTGGTTATGCTTTTTATTGAGGGTCTTTCTAAACCACTACGCGGTTGGATCAAGGCTTTCAAACCTGATTCCCTATAGGATGCAATCACTAGAGCCCGAGATATGGAGTTTTCCACACCTGAAAACAAAACTCCTTCCAAACCCTTCACTCCACAGAAGAACAAGGGTAAGAAGTCATTTCAAAAAAAGGGGAACAAGAAGATTGATCCCGATGAGGCATACAAACAAGAATGTAGAATTAAGGGGATTTGCTATCATTGCAAAGAATGTTGGGAACCAGGACATCGTTGTCTAGGAAAGGGAAAAACGCATCTTATTGAGATTGTGTCAAAGGATGAGAGTAGTGAAGATGAACCTTCTCAAGAGAATGATGACAATAGTTTAGATGAGGAGCAGCCTCAAGGAGAGGGTACGAGCAGTATCATTGGTACCATATCCAGTACTCCTCGATTTAACTCCTTCAGAGTTAGGGGAGTTTCACAGCGTTAGTGCATCGTAGTGTTGATTGATAGTGGGGCTACCCACAACTTTATCGATGCAACACTAGTAACCAAGCAAAAGTTACCAGCAGAAGATTTTGAAGGATTCAATGTTATGGTTGCAGATGGTCACAAAATATTATGCAACAAGAAAGTTCCACAGTTGCCCATCACTATGGGAAATTACACAGTTACGAATGATTTCTATGTGGTGGATTTGGGAGACACTCATGCTATACTTGGAGTCTAGTGGTTACATTCGCTAGGGAAATATTCACAGAACTTCCAGACCATGGAATTGAAGTTCAAAACAGCAAATGGACAGCGAGTAGTACTTAGAGACATGTCTATTGGAGCAGCCAAAGTTATTTCTGCTAGACGAATGGTGAGCATCATTCGTCACGATGACATAGTTTGGGCAGCAGAGTGTATGATTACCACTAAGGAGGATTCTAATTCAAGGAAGCCATATCACGTGGACATTTAGGAGCTCGTAGGGAAGCATGATAAGGTCTTTGGGGAGATACCACTAGGAAGACCACCAAATAGGGGTTTTGAGCACACTATTGAGTTGGAAGAGGGGGCAAAACCTGTCATCACTATCCCCTATTGACACCCCAAAAAGTTTAAGGATGAGATTGAGAAAGCAATCAAGGAGTTGCTTCAGATGGGGCATATGAGGCCAAGCTCCAGTCCTTTCGCTTCTTTGGTGGTGCTGATGAAGAAGAAAGATGGAACAATGTGGATGTGTATTGACTACAAAGCTCTCAATAAGAAAACCATCAAAAACAGATACCCAATACCCAAGATCGATGAGCTCTTGGATGAGTTACATGGTGCAGTCTATTTCTCCAAGATAGATCTTCGTTCTGGGTACCACCAGATTAGGGTTCGAGAGCAGGATATTCATAAGACCACATTCAGATGTCATTATGGCCATTATGAGTTTTTGGTGATGCCCTTTGGATTAACAAACGCACCTGCCACATTTCAGTCATGTATGAATCATATCTTCAACAAGCAGTTACGTAAGTTTCTCCTAGTGTTCTTTGATGACTTGCTTATCTATAGTAAAACATGGGAGGACCATCTGAGGCACTTGGATGAGATTTTGACTATCATGGAGGAGCAATCATTATATGCTAAGGCCTCCAAATGTGAATTTGGCCTTAAGGAGATACTGTATTTGGGACATGTGATTAGTGCTGATAGGGTGTAGGTCCACCAAGAGAAAATACAGGCGATACTTGACCGGCCACCACCTAGGATTCTCACAGAGTTACAAGGTTTCTTTGGATTGTATAGTTATTATAGGCAGTTTGTGAGGGGATTCTCTTAGTTGGGGGCACCATTGACAGACTTGACTAAGAAGGGTGCATTTAGTTGCTTAGAGGAGGCTCAACGAACTTTTGATAGGCTCAAGGATGTGATGAGCAGTTGTCCTTTTTTGCCATTGCCAGACTTCACATAGCCATTTGTTCTTGAGTGTGATGCCTTAGGTGAAGGCATTGGGGCAATACTAATGCAAAACGGACACCCCATAGCTTTTGAGAGTCATAAACTTAGAGGACCAGAGAGGCTATATTCCATTTATGATAAGGAGATGCTCGCCATTATGCATGCTTTGGCGAAATTCAAATAGTATCTAGTTGGAGCCAAGTTTGTGGTGAGGACTGACCACAATAGCCTCAGATATTTCTTGGAGTAGAGGGATTTGAATGAGAGACAACAAAAGTGGGTCAACAGAGTATAGGCTTATGATTTTGATATAGAGTATATGAAGGGGAAGAAGAACATTGTTGCAAATGCCCTTTCCAGGAGACCTTCAACTTGCTCACTTTCCAAGATTTCAGCAAATTGGAAATCCCTCTTGCTGGTGGAGTATTCTAAGAATAAGTTCGCTTGTGAGTTGATGGATGGATTGATACATGATGATAGGTATTGGGTAGTGGATGATGTGATTTTCTATAAGGACAGAATCTACCTGGTGCTAGAGTCCTAACTGAAGGAGAAGATATTCCAGGCTTCTCATGACACCCCCTTCGTACGCCACCAGGGCTATTTCAAGACTTACAAACAGATCAAAGAGAGGTTCTCATGGAAGGGCCTTAAGGATGACTTCTTCAGACATTTCAAGGAGTGTGTGACTTGTCAGCAGAACAAGTCAGAGCATACCCATCCAGCCGGATTGTTGCAGCCATTACCTAACCCAAAGCAGAAATGGGAAAGCATATCTATGGACTTCATCATAGGTCTACCTAAGGTGCATGGAAGAGATAGTATCTTCGTGGTGGTGGATTGGTTGACGAAGTATGCTCACTTTTTTGCTATTCCATCAGAGTATAGGGCTCTACAAGTGGCTAAGTTATTTTTTAGAGAGGTTTTCAGATTGCATGGGCTACCCAAGAACATAGTCAACGATAGGGATAGTAGATTCATGAGTGCATTCGGGCAAGAGCTGCTTAGATTGGCTGGCACCGAGTTGACTCTGAGCACAAGTTACCACCCTCAGACAGACGGACAAACATAAATTATGAACAAATGGATTGAGGGGTACTTGTGCAATTACACTGTAGGACAACAACGAGCGTGGATTGGGTGGTTGCATTTGGGAGAATATTGTTATAATACCACACACCATATGTCCATTGGGATGAGTCATTTCCGAGCTTTGTATGGATATGATGCACCTTCATTCACGGAGTTGGCTTTTGGTGAGAGCAGGGCTCCCAAAGCCAAGGATTGGATTTAGGAGAGTCAGGATATTTTGAGGGCACTCAAAGATAACCTCTAGGTGGCACAAAATCAACAAAATACATATGCTGATATGTTGATGTTATAGCTTCAGGTTTCATCCTTCACCCGACTTAAATATTCATCAAATAAATAAAGTTGTGGCTACTTATTTATTTGAAGCCGACATTGATGAAGGGGCGCTTCTATTCAAACAATGATTTATATTTATTTTTTATAAGGCTAACTAAACCAAGAGTCACCTTGAACAAAGAGACATGTTATTTCATGAAGAGGCCAACTTATTATGAAAAGTCGTCTTGCTTGAAGAGAGGCGATATCATCTTGTATTTATAGAAGGTGTTGTTCTCTCCTAATTCATTCATCATATTATATGTAGACAAGTTCACATATCTACAACAGAAGTTTTCCTCTAAGAGTAGATCGATATTTGTATCAAGGAGTTCAATATTCTTCATTGGTTGTATATTTGCATCAAGATTGGTGCCATTATCATTCCATTAGATCGGCCTTGTGATTGGCCTCATTGTAAAGCATATTGTTGCTATTTTATTCAATAAATAGGTGATATATTGTTGCTGGGTTTTTTCTCCCTCAAGAAGGAGGGTTTTCCCAGGGTATATGTTGTGTTCTATTGTTTGAATGTGTTATTTTCGCTTAATTAAATTCTGGTCCTAAAATTAACATGATAGACATAGGGTGGAGCGCAGTCTTGAGGTTGGTGATTTGGTATATCTTCGCTTGCAGCCTTACAAACAGTCTTTTCTTAAGAAGAGCGGAGCAGAGAAGCTCAAGCCCAGATTCTATGGACCATATAGAATTATCAAGACGATTTGAGAGGTGGCATATGAGTTGGAGCTGCCCGAGAGCAGCAAGATTCATAATGTATTTCATGTTTCGTGCCTCAAAAAGGCACTAGGCCAAAAGGTTACCTCTTCTATTGAGCTTCCTCCATTGAATGAAGAGGGACATGTGGTTCTTGTTCCCAAGTAGATTATAGATACTCGAGAGAGGAGATTGAGGAACAAAGTGGTGAAAGAGTATTTGGTAAGATAGAGAAATTTACCAGCAGAGGATGCCACATGGGAGAATGAGCAGATATTACAACACTCAAGTTTGCAATTGCTTAAGGACAAGCAATTTTGGGAAGGGAGGACTGTAATGTCCCCTTCTTGATGGCTACTGGGACATTATTTTAGCCTTTATTATTCCTAAAAGCTAAAATGGAGAAATAAGGGAATAAATTATTAACTTAAATATTTATAAAGTTGTCTCAAAAATAAATATCATAAGATGACTTTATATTTAATTAATTTAATAAAAGTGACTGAAACAAAATGATATATCAAAAAGTCACTTAAATAATAAAATATTCTAGAAGCTTCTTGGAGGTGATTGTAATTTCTTTAAAAGGAGCTTTTGGAGAGCATTTGAGACATCTTGAGTTGCATATTCATCTACTTGTGTTGAAGAGCTTGAACGCTTGAAGACTTGCTTGAGGATTTGAATACTCTAAGGTACCGGTTTCAATTGTGAAATATCAATCCTAGCTGGAATAGAGTGGAGGATATTTCGGTCTTTCACATGGAGCAAAATTTTGTTGCCAATGGCCAAATTTTGGGCAATTGAGAAAATCGATTCTAGGAGATAATTGCAGATTTGTGTTGAAGAATTTCCAGTCCAAGACAAGGACAATTTTGTGAAGTAAAGGCAATTAGGTTGAAGTCTTTTGCAGCTGATAATACTGTGGAAATAAAATCAGAACTTTGCTATTTGCTGGGCGCACCTAGGAGGAGGTCAACTTTGTGAAAGGAAGCAAGAAAAAATCCAAGAAAATTCTGAGAAGGCCGATTTACTTCAAGGATGGACGGCGCACCATTTTGGAGACCAAATTCAGCTTGAATCAAGGGAATCGAATTTATTGTTGAAGGCTGTGTTGGCGTCCAGGTTCCATACTTTGTCTATGTTTTGCATTGTAGCACTTTAGGTTCATTTAGGAAATCATAAGCTGACTTAATCAGCTCATATATATTATAATTACACTCATTATAAGGCAAAGGTTGTTGCATTTGAAGGTCTGTAACAGTCATAATTGATTTGCAGATTAGTTTGTCATGGAGGATAGATGAATGTTCATGTTTTGGGACTTTATAATCAGATTGTAACTCTTCATGTTTGGGACTTTAGTATGCATGCCGAGTGTTTGTGAAAATGTCCCTTGGCTGTAGGTTTGCAATTTACATCAGCATTTCATTTATATGCATTTGAAAATACAAAAAGAAAGTGCATATCATCTTAGTTACTTTCTTAGTTGCATTTGCAATATTTTCTAAACTTCCAAACATCATTGGCATCAAAAACAAATCAAACCAAACAAACTGAAACACTTTATCAGCAAGTTGGAGGTTGCAAGACAAGTGTTTGACAAAATACCTAAGGCAGCAAATCAGAGTTAAAACATCAAATTTGTCAAGGCACTTTACAGAACAACCCCTAATCCTTCTCCCAAGGCATCACACTAAAGCTCAAAGGGCTTGGAGAAGTTGGGTATGGCCAAAACAAGACATGAACTCATGATTTGCTTGAACTGATCAAAACTTTTTTGCATTGTACTAGACTGTACAAGTGCCCCCTTTTTGGTGAGATCGGTGAGAGGAGCAACCAACTGAGAATATCCCTTCACAAATCTTCTGTAGAAGCCACATCGACCCAAAAAAACCTTCAATTGAGTAAGATTTTCTAGTGGTGGCCAATCCAAAATGGCCTTAATCTTCTCTTGGTCCACACTAATCCCCTTTGAGTTGATCACATAACCAAGATACAAGAATTCGATCATACCAAACTCACATTTGGATTACCTAGCAAACAAAGATTTGACCTCAAGGATGCTCAACACTTCCTCCAAATGTTTCATCTGCTCTTCCCACGACTTGCTAAAAATTAGGATGTCATCAAAGATCAAGACAAACTTTCGTAACTACTTGTTGAACGCCTGATTCATATAAGATTGGAAGGTTGCGGGAACATTAGTTAAGCTAAAAAGGCATAACTAAAAACTCATAATGCCCAAAGTGGCATCTAAAAGCAGTCTTTTCAATGTCCTCCTGAACTCTAATCTAGTGATAGCTAGATCTTAGGTCTATCTTGGAAAAGAAGACTGCTCCATGTAGCTCATAAATTCTTGATATCAGATACTAATTTTTGATGGT
The DNA here is from genome assembly GCA_007258455.2 of Sequoia sempervirens. NCBI lineage: Eukaryota > Viridiplantae > Streptophyta > Pinopsida > Cupressales > Cupressaceae > Sequoia > Sequoia sempervirens. Next base: position 3,340 of record VDFB02326338.1, on the reverse strand, counting down.
CTTATTGTTGAGGGCTTTGTAATCTATGCACATGCGCATAGTTCCATCCTTTTTCACCAAAACCACGGATGATGCAAATGGACTCTTGCTTGGGCGAATGTGTCCTATATCCAAGCGTTATTTGATGGCCTTCTCAATTCCGTCCTTGTGCCCCTTGGGATGTTGATATGGGGTGGTGATGACTGTCTTGGCATCCTCTTCTAGTTCTATCACATGTTCCATTCCTCTTTCAAGAGGTCTCCTAGGTGGAATGCCAGTGAAAAACCTTGCTTCGCTTATTAAGCAAAGCTTGCACATCAAGATGATAGACCCTCTTTTCATCTTGGGGAATAGTGGGAATAATAACACATTATGCCACCCACTCTACTTGGTCATGTTGTGACCTAATCACACATCGCCCCACTACAAATGGGGACCCCTCCTTTTTAGTCTTGGTGTTTGAGTTGGTTCTGGCATTAGCTTTAGTTTCTTTGAGTCTCTTTTGAGGCAGAGATGGGTTGGCATGTTCAAGGTCTAGGTTTGAATTAAAACTTGTCAAGATTTGAGATGGAAGAGTAGGTCAAGTCAGTGCTCTGAGGGTCAAATAAAGTTTCCGATGCCACAGGAGTGCTCAGAAGGGCTGTTGCAGTAAAAACGGTTGATCAATGGGCGAATTCAGACAACCTTGCTTTTTCAGAAAAAGCTTCTTTTTTGCTTTTTCGAAAGTTCCATTTTTGGCATTTTTGGACCAATTAGGGATTTACTATTTTTAGAAAGTGTCAAGGTTAGGGTTTCAAGGTATCAAGGCGTAAAACCTATTGTTAATGATATAGCAGCTTCAGCTCGGCCCTTCCAAATTAATGAAAGTGAAGACATAAATAAATGTAGCCTATTGGCTATTTATTTATATGTGACAATTAATGAGTATGGGCGCATCTCTTGGCAATAATATAATTCTTATTCTGGGCCGACTTTCATTGTAAATTATATTTATTGAAATTATATTGTATCTTGGCCGACCTTGTAGATGAAGAGGTGCGACCTCTCTCATTTGTATATATACAAGGTTTCACTCTTCCATTCATCATTCATTCAAGCAAGTTCGATTCATTCCATTCAAGTCAAGTGCGAATTTCTTCAAGTGCTGAGTACAAATTATATCAAGTGCTGAGTGCGAATCTTATCAAGGGCAAGTTGCGAATATCTTTGAAGGGCAGATTTATCTTGTCAGAAGTGCAGATCTTTATCTGTTTTTGTATCTGGTATAGGTACAGAATTTTGGCCTTGTGTTAGGCCTCATTGTAAAGAGAATTGTTGCCACTGTTTATAAATATAAGAGAGATCTTTGTTGCTGGGTTTTTCTCCCTTAAGAGGAGGGTTTTCCCAGGGTATCTGCTGTGTTATTTTGTCTGATTTGAATTAAGTTTCTGTGCATATAATCTGTTCATTAAAATTTACATGGTATTAGAGCGGGTTTGAGAGGATCGTGATCAGATTATTGCTAATCAGCATACCCTATTGTTCACTTAATCAAGATGGTGAATGGTTTGAAGGTTGAAGATAGACTCGAAGGTGCATCCAACTTCACATCATGGAGATTCAGGATCATGCTTACCTTGCGTGAAAATGACTTGGGTGAGTTCGTGGAGTCTAGCGCTTCTGAACCTGAGGAGGAAGAAGAAAAGTTGCAGTGGCTGAAGAAAGACATTAAAGCAATGAAGATATTGGTTGATTCCGTAAAGGATCACATTGTTCCTATCATCTCTAAGTTGATGACAGCGAGAGATATGCTCAAGACCTTGGAAGAGATGTACGAAATCAACAATACCAGTCGGGCACTTGCACTGAAGCAACAACTTCATCATGTGAAGATGACGAAAGGTGAATCAGTGATTGCATACTTTATGAGGATTGCAGATTTGAGAGATCAGCTCTCTACAATTGGATATATGGTTGATGACAAGGATTTGACTATGCTCGCTCTCAATGGGCTGTCTTTGTCTTGGGAATCATACATTCAGGGAATCAGTGCAAGGTCAAAATTGCCTAAATTTGATCGCCTAAGATCTGATTGCATTCAAGAGGAATCAAGGTTGATGGCAAGAGGCGTTGGTCAAAGTTCAAAGAATGAAGATATTCATGTTCTCGCCTCCCATACTCTAAAGAAGAAAGGAAAAGATGGAAGGAAAGGATTCTTCAAAAGGAATTGGGACAAGGGAAATGATGATGCACCTCCATCTAAGAAGAAGAGGGATATGTCCAAGATTCAATGTTTTAGGTGTGATAAGTTTGGGCACTTCGCCAAGTATTGTCCAACTAGACCTAAGCAACAGGTCACCGTTGTGGATGTTGATGATGCCTCTCCTCAAAAGGATTCAAGTGAATATTTGTTCTATTCAGCATTATCAAGCAGTGTACCTTCCGACACCAACACTTGAATAATCGACAGTGGTGCTTCACGACACATCACCGGCTTTATGGAGCACTTATCAAGTTTGGTGGAAAAGGAGTCTTTTGAACAAGTCATCATTGGAGATGATGCTAGCTACTCCGTGAAAGGAATTGGGACCTCTACACTTCATTTGGATTCCGGCATATCACTTCAATTGGGTAATGTTCTTTATGTTCCTGGAATCAAGCGCAATCTTATTTCTATATCAGCTTTGGAAGATAAAGGATATCAAGTTGCCTTCTCCAAAGGCAAAGTTCTAGTATGGATGGAGAACTCTAGCTTCAAGGATGCTCAAGTAATTGGAGTTAGACATGAAAACCTTTACAAGGTCTGTACACGTCCATTTCAAGCTTTGGTTCACGACTCTTCAAGTCTATGCGATCTTTGGCATCGGAGATTGGCTCATCTACACTTCCGAGCTTTACCTATCATGGAGAGGACGGTGACGGGCCTTCCTAAGTTCACTCAAGAGCACGAAGGTACTTGCAAGGGCTGCGCATTAGGTAAGAATATAAAAGCCCCTTTTCATAGTAGAGAAAATAGATCTAAGTGTATTTTAGAGCTTATTCATTCCGATTTATGTGGTCCTATGTTTGTTCCTTCTTCGAGTGATTTCTTGTATTATGCTTTTTTCATTGATGATCACTCTAGGAAGACTTGGATTTATTTTTGAAATCTAAAGAGTCCGGGAGGAAGTGTTTGGATAGGTTTAAAGAGTTTAAAGCCTTGGTAGAAAATATTTCTCGGTAAAGAATTAAGGTCCTCAGATCTAACAATGGTGGAGAATACACCTCTGGTAGTTTTCGAAACTTTTGTATTGATGCAGGGATTAAGAGGGAGTTCTGTGTTCGCTATAATCCTCAACAAAACGGTGTTGCAAAAAGAAAGAGCAGAATGATTGTGGAAGCA
>VDFB02326337.1:0-30840 GCA_007258455.2 Sequoia sempervirens | reverse complement strand
GCATCACATTGGAACATGAGTCCTCTACTTATATCTAAAATATTATAAAAAAATATTATCATTTTATTGTGGTTAGGGTGGTAAGAAAGACACCTACTTATTTTTTTCCTGAAATTTATGTACTACTACATTGAAATTTCAAATTTTCACCAAATATATTTAAAAAATAAATAAATCTAGTAGTTTAGAAACTACATTCAATTTTTTATTGATTCTATTCTTACATATTTTTGAAATAATATACGTCAATTTTCCTAACTCTTATTTTTTGAAAATTTTGCCACTTTAGGGCCTTTTTTTTCAATGAAGATCCTAACACATACCCATTTTCATCAATGGAAAAGGGGGATATTGTTAGAGATTTGTTGGTGTTGTCATTGATGTCAACCTCTAGTATGGTTAGGGAGATTTTTGCACTATTTTGGCATTAGTGTTGTGATTTGATGTCAACCTCTAATGTGGTTATGTTGAGAAGTGTTGTATTTAGTAGGTGTTTAGATGTTGGAGATATGTTGAGTAGGTGTTTGTTGTGTTGCTGATGTAGCTAGTTCACTTGGTTTCCAAGTACTTTTGAGAAAAAATGAATAAAGGAGTGTTTAGTGTGATATCTAGGTGTGTTTAGTGTTGTACTCCACATTTCTTCATGGTTGAAGATATGCTTTTGAAATTTGTATGTGATGATCAGATGTGTTTAGAGATTAGATATATCCAAAGTTTTTTAGTTTTGGATCATGCAGCAGTGGAAGTTTTGTTTGACAGTATGTTGCCTATGTTGAAGGTTGTTTGGGATAAATGATATTTCTTTGCATTGAGGTTTCTTGTCTTACAGATTTTGGGATGTGTTTAGATTGCCTATATCTATCTTTCCCTTGAGTATTTGGTGTTCATTTATTTCAAAAAGTTGGTGAGTGAGATGTATGTCTATGGAAGTATGGCTAGCTACATAGAATGAAAGTGTCATTCAATTTCAAGTGGTTGCAGCTATATTGCTCAATATTCTGATGCTATTAGAATATTCTTAGATTTTGTGGAATGTTCCAACATGGTTTGTGTGGTATTTCCAAACTTGGAAAGGCATGTAAGTTATTTATTTTTAGTGTTAGTGCAAGTTCAGCTGACCTGGCATGATAGCACTAGTTGCAAATGTTGTTTGTTGTTTGTGGGAGTGTCTTAGTGTAGATTTGGTTCCTAGTTAACCCTAGGAATTTTTTTCCTTCAATTCTTTCCACTGCAGAAGATTTTGGTGCCAACCTATTTAGTGATTGTACATTTGAGGTGCATAGCTTTCATTGAGGTTCATGGAGATAGTTTTTAAGGTTGTGGAGGATATATAAGCAAGGTTAATTATTATAGAAGTTTATGATGTGTGGTGTGGTACGAAATGATGCAAATGTGATCAAGTGTGGTGATCTAAGTGTGAGCTTAAATTCCTAAGGCTACCAGACCTAGTGAGCAAAAGGAGTCTACATTTTCAGTGTGCTTGAAGTTGATGGTGGTAGTGATCCAAAGGTTACATATGGTATAGAGTTATAACTTGGTGGATTTTTCGTATTACTCTAAGATAGATAATCTCTCTATAGTAGTCTTCTTCTATTCTTCTTTCTTTTAGATAGAGATTCCTTTGGGTAGTGAGTCATTCTTCTTTTTTGAATAGTGATCCCTTCTAACAATGACCCAATTATATTTGGTGTTTCTATTCATATATATGTGAGCTAATCCTCATTATGGTTTTCCATGATTAGGTTTTTCAATGTAAATCTAGTGTTCTCTTGTGTATGGTGTTTAATTTGTTTATGTTTCATTTGTTGTACATTATACTGATATGATAATAAGGGTTTGATGGTTAATGAGGGCTTAATGTTTTAATGTACAACTAACTCACCCCCCTCTTAGTTGTCCTTTGTGTCTAACAATACTATTTTTTATTACTAAATTTTTACCTTTGAATTATTGAAATTAGATATGATGATTACAAAAATTTGACTAAGTCTAAAAAATTATAAGATCTAAAAACTAGTATTTTAATTATAACTCCTAAATATCCAAAACCACTCACAAACATCCTGAAACTATATAGATGAAATATAACTTAAATTAGAAGAAAGTAAATTGATGAAGAGTAGGGTTGGACAACTACAAAAAATCCTCTAAAAAGAAAAATTTCAATTTCTAAACATTCACATGATGGGTTTTCATCGATTAGGCCTCAATCTCCTAGTAGTACTTCAGATTTACTAAAATGGGCACAACGTCCCAGGAAGAATTTATCTCCAAAAGAAAAACAAATAATTGGATAGGCTTGTTTGGCTTTATTCAACATATGAAGAAATCAGATATGGTTACTTTGGAAGGAAATGTTCAAAACTTGACTGTTCTACTCTTGACTAGGCTTGAAGTGGAGTAGCAAATTCATGTTTATTGGTCATAACTATCAAACCTAACTTGATACAAAAATATAAACACAGTTATAGACACCCATTTGGGATTTATAAAACATAGTAAGAATTAAGGTAGTGTTGTTTTGGAACACAAAACTCAAATTTTGAGTGTTCTCCCTGAAATTAGGCTTACTAGGGTTTTAGACTTCTTTCAGTAAAATGGACACAACTTGTTGGAAACTTGATGAAATTACATGAAACAAATGTCAATAGACACTAGGTTCACAAATATACCAAAAAAAAATGATTTGGAGTTAGTATTGTATTGTGCAAATCCATACTACATCAAAGAACAAGGAAATGTTCAGAAAAACAAAAAATAGAGTTATTTTTATTGCTTGAACTTCCAAAACGTCAATCACAACCCCCTCCAACCATATCTTCAACCATACAAATCCTTTTAAAACATTTACAATAATTTTACAATGGTTCTCAACAAACTTTTCAACTTACAACCATTTAAATTCCCTTATTTACAACTTATGACTCTTCATATTCCATGTTTTTACAACTTTTACAACATTGACAACATTTTGTAAAATTGACAACTTGTGTAACTTGACCCACCAACACTCCTAACAACTTAATATGGACTAAAAAACATATAAAATTGTCTTATAAGACCTTATTACATGAGAAAACCAAAAAATAAAAAAAAAATGACACTTTTACCTATTGAAGGCATGAACTTAAGGGTGCCCTTACACCATACTCCCATGGGAGAAAAGAACTCAAACTCCTTTTGAGTTAAGGTCTGCAGCATGAGAACTATGCTTGAAACCTCTTTTTTCATGTTTTCAAATCACTCTACATTATCTCTAAAACAGTCTCATGTTGGTTTCATCTTCATTGTAGGTTTCTTGAATATTTGACAAAGATGTTTGAACTTGTCAATATAAACATGTCCTCCATTTACACCTCTAAATCCTTCTTTCAACAATGCTTTAACAACTAAAAAAATAGCTCTATATTGTATATATGAAGCATCAAACTCAAGTTGATTCATTTCTTGAACTTGAAGGGACTAAAATCCACTTACAATTGTTGATAACCCTTGACAAAACATCTGATAGGTATATAGACTATGTTGGAACTCACGTTCCAGAGATTTTTGTCCAACCTTTTTCTTAGATGGATGTTGCTCTTCCTTCATCAATGAAGATTCTTCAATGTATTTTTTTTCTATCATCTCTTGCATTCTTCTCTTCTAAATTATTTTCTTGATAGACCACTTTACCTTCTTCATTATTGGTAAATTCTAACCCATTTCTTTTTTTGCTCTTTCAAGGATCTACTACATTTCAAGTTCCATTATTCTTTCCATTTCTTCCTGAATTTCTTTCATTTGCTCAAGGATTACTTCAAATCTATTATCTCTTGTTGGACATTCATATGTTCTTCCTTCTCATGTTTTTTCTTCATCTCACTTTTCTCTTTTTATTTCCCTTATTTCTTGCTTGGTGCATCCTTACTCTTGAAACATAGATTTTGGGAACCCAAATGTTGGCTCTTACACTTCTAGCGGTTTTCACCTAAAAGGAGAGATATTTAGGTCCAAAATGATTATGTAACACTCAAATTAAGATGTGTGCAATGTTGTATGATGTAAATTAACTTAAGTAAATGAAATAAATTAATTACGATGAACTAAAATGAATGCAAAAGTGCAAATTAAGCTATATTTGAAAACACATTGTGATATTTAAACAACAATAAAAATGAAGAAATTATGAAGAAAATAAGGTATAGAGGTAAATCTAAGTGCACTTGGATGATTTGTGATATTTTTAGAATTTCTAGGATGCTGGGGAAATTTACTAATTTTTCACAGTGGGACTCATTCACCCAAAGTGGCAAATCAGTCCTCTTATTGATTTCTATATGTCGGGATCTGAAATCTAACAAAACTCAAGTTTCCAGTCCTAAGGTGGGACTCATTCACCATATGTGGCGAATCAATCTTCTCCCAAATTTTTGAAAAACCAAGAGACAACTCTACAACACTAGATTTGGGAATGTCTGCTTGTTGGGTTGCCAAAGTTAAATCTATAGAAAAGAGACAAATAAGTCTCTCCAAGCTTGAATTTGACTTATGTTGACTTGAAGAACCTAGTTGACATAAAAATAAATCTTCAACACCTAATATCCTATGAAGTCTACAAACAAAAGGCTGCAAATACACAAGCAAAAGGGGAAAAATGATTAGGGTTAGTGAATAGGGGTTTGTCTTGGTCAAACCCCACTTTTGGTAATTAAACCCTTGAAAAGATAATAAAATGAAAGAGAAAGATAAAGCAATAACATGCAAATGATATTAACTCACCTAATTCTTGATCTTGTAATTATGAAGAAATGCCAATGGTTGATTCAAAGTGCTCTAATTTATGATGTAGAATGCTTGAATGCTTGAGATAAAATGAGATGAGAAATGCCTATTTATACAATTCTTGTGCCTTAATATCCATTCAAACCTCATCATAAACCAACATCAAGCGATTTTTAATAAAATCCTAAAATGAAATTTGAAATATTTTGAATTTGGGGCCAAGGGGGACTCATTCGCCACCCATGGCGAATGGGTCCCACCTAGGACCTAAAAACAAGTGTCATGAATAATGTTGTATTTAATATTGTTTGTCAAGATAATATTCAAAAATACACTTAATTAAGTCATATGAGGGCATAAAAGGGGTCAATTAAGTCATAAGAAAGGTGTAAATAAGGATATTGTGCCTACAAAAGTGTGAAATCTTATTACAAGACTTTACAACACTTCATAATAGGACTTTTTGATGAGTGAAAAAGAAATTTTTAGGTAAATTGTATTAAATAGAGTCTAGAAGAATGTATAAATGTCTTACAAATCTTCACAACACCTTCACAAGACATCATTCTTTGAGTTTTAATACCTAAATAAGCATGTTCAAGCCATGATACAATATAAAATCAAAGCAACATAGTTCCAACACCATGAAACAAGACCTAAAAGGCCATGAGAATGACAAAGGGCCATTTTTATATGACACAACTCTATAATTGTTTATGGACTATCCTCTTCAACATGTGTCCATTCTTCTTTCTCAAGCAAGTATCTTTCACTTTTCTTCTTCTTGTCTTCATGCTACCTCACCTAGGCTTCCTCCTTTCTTCACTACCTAGTCTTTCAACATCTAGGTTTTTGCTTCAACCTACAAAAAGACAACACACAAAATCAAAACTTCTTTTCCTAGACCTCTTAGGCTCTGATACCAATTTGATGTAGAGTAGGGGTGGAAAACTCCAAACAATTTTCAAAAAAACAAACTTTGAATCTCTAAATATTCACATGATGGGTTTTCATTTATTAAGTCTCAATCTCCTAGTAGTACTTTAGATTGACTAGAATGGGTACAACTTCCCAGGAAAAATTGATCTCAAAAATAAAAACCTATATTTTGATACCCTTTTTGTATTTATTCAACATATGAATAAATTGAATATCATTACTTTGGAAGGAAATGTTAAAAACTTGATTGTTCTACTCTTGACTAGGCTCGAAGTAGAGCAACAATTTTTTTGTTTTTTGGTCATAACTTTCAAACCAAACTTCATACCAAAAATATAAACATAGTTCTAGATACCCATTTGGGATTTATACAACATGTTAAGAATTGGGGTAGGGTTAGTTTGGAACACAAGACTCAAATTTTGGACTATTCTCCCTCAAATTATGCTTATTAGGGTTTCATACTTACTTTACTAAAATTGACATGACTTGTTGAAAACTTGATGAAATTACATGAAACCAATGAAAAATAGATAGTAGAGTCATGACAAGTTACCAAACACAATTGATTTGGATTTAGTATGGGATTGTACTACTTCAAAGAATAAGGAAACATTCAAAAATGTAGAAAATAGAGGTATTTTTATTGCTTCAACTTCCAAAACTTCATCCACCACCCCCTCCAACCATGTCTTTGACCTTAGAAATCATTTAAAAAATTTACAACCATTTTCCAATGGTTCTCAAACTTTTCAACTTAACCATTCAAATTCCCTTATTTACAATTATGACTCTTCATATTCCATGTTTTTACAACTTTTACAACATTGACAACATTTTGCAAAATTGACAACTTGTGCAACTTGACCCACCAACACTCCTAATAACGTAATATGGACTCAAACACATCTAAAATTTTCTTAGAAGACCTTATTACATGAGAAAATCACAAAATAAAAACAAAATGACACTTTTTCCTATTGAAGGCATGAAACTTGAGGGTGCCCCTGAACCATAAATGTCCATATATAAATTTTAACTTATACTATCATGTATATATTTTCACTAAAAGAGAAGGAGAAAGAGAAAGAGACAAAAAAAAAATGAAAAGAAATAAAGAGATAAAATATTTCAAATAAAAACATAATATGAGTGTATTATAACATGCTTGCATTATGTGCAAACAAAACTATAACATGAGTGTATTATAATGCACTAATATTATGCCTTGCTAATGACTAAGCATAGGATTGGTCACTACCAAACCATAAGGTAGCATGTTTTATTATAATGTGCTCGTTCTTTCTCTTTTTGGGACTAGAAAGTTGAGTGGCCACTTTTTGGTTCCCCATCTTGGTGCACATGCCCTATATACCAACAATAATCCCACATCTCTTTGGTGTCCTCCCTTTATCAGTGAGTATTTTGGCATACTCATATAAGAGTATATACACATGACCTCTTGAGTGATCCCACATATTTGGCGGTACTAGTCAATCATGAAAAAATCAATTCATCAATTCATCCAACAATATCAATCTAATCTTAGGGTATGTGTAGGATCATGATGTGCCAAAAAGTGGTGATATGATGGGTATTTGTAGGGTATGTAGCTGATAATTTCTTTTTTACCCAAAATTGATGAAATGAAAAAAGTTTTTAAAGGAGATTCTCAGCTTTCCACAGTACAAATTATGCTTTACTTTGAATTTAATAAATAATCATTATTCATTTTCTATTTTGCCCATAAATTCAAAGTTCTGAATTGATGAGGGCTACCTAAAACATCTTAGCTTTCTAAATGATATCAAGCATTGTTTTAATCCAAAATATGTCAGCATCTCTATGCTTTGCATACTATAGATTAAAGCGAAACCGAATTTGTACAGCGTAAGTTCTTTAATCAGCATATGTGGTCAAACATATGAGTTTTATATATTTTAAATTTCTTTTAATAAAAAATTCATACCAAATATTTTACCTGAAAAGCTGAAGCAAAAAACATGCACCCATCTAGATATTAGAGTCGCCTTAATTTATGTCTAAAAACATTGTGAAATAATGACAATCTTTAATGTAAGGAAGTGGCACATCTGTATTTTTTCCCCTCGGAATTGAAGTACTACTGCATTGAAATTTCCAAACCTTTCTACCAAAATGACGTGAAAAATGCGCTAAACCAGTAGTCAGAAACTCTATTCAATTTTCTCCTTGTAGATTCTATTCTTAACATATTCTCAGAAATAATATAGATAAGTTATTCAAATTTTATGTCGGTTGCCTAACTCCTTTGATTTTTTTTGAATTTTTGCCACTCTATGGGTCACCTAGCCTTCCCATGATGATCTTGAATGGCATCCCAAACAGCAACATTTCTAAGAATAATTCTATTGGGTTATTCTAGGTGGACCAGTGTCCATTTAGGGCCTTGGAACCTAACTTGGACCATGACACTGACATTAGACTAGGGCACCTAGTTCAGGTATACACACCCCATGTTTGAAAAATCATGTCTCAAAGTTTGAAATTAACCTACTAAATGCATCAAAAAAAAAAAATTACTTAACTCTCATGTTGGAACTCCATGTACAATTTCATCTGTTAAGGCCTAAAACTTGGTTATGTGGTATGGCCATCATTATGGATATCTACTCTCAAGAATAATCGAACCTGCTCAGGAAGCTCTCACACTATAAAGTCAAAATGAATGGTGAAAAGGTTAATTATTTTTACTATTTATATTAAAAACAAGATATACAACATATTTTAACCCATCTCTTTCCATTAAACCAATCTTCATCCAAATAATCACAACTTTGACTTGTAAACTTTGATTCGCACGTCTTTGATTATGTTGTAATTCTAGTTCCACCCTAATTATTTTACAATGCTTTTTATATCAGTGTTATTTTCATAAATGACCCTACTAAAGGAATTTTCTTCAAAACCCAAAACAATTTAATGTGGAAAGATAACCACCCTATTTCTGCAGCCATAAAGCAAGAAGAAATAGGGGGCATACATATACCCTCAAATTTTATTATCCTTAGAAGTTTTTTAACTAATTAATTTTTTAGTTGATCTAGGATGATTTCATATTTGTGAAAAGTTGGTTTTATAGAATGCAACTCCTAACATTGTGGTTTTACTTGAATTATTATGTTGGAGACTTCATTCTCTTGCTTGACAATTTTTTCAATCCTCTATAGTATCCTTTTGAGTATCTTTTTTCATATCATATAATTTACTTTCCTATTCCTCGCTCACTATTGTGTCCAATCTCTTAATTTATTTTAGGACCACTCTTTATGCTTCATCTTACCTTCCAACTGCATATAATTTGTTAAAGCTACCCAAAAAGAAACTTCTTCATAGCATTACACCCTTTTAACTTTGAAAAACACTAAAATTTTGGATAATCCATAATTAAAATGACCCCAAACTTTTGGATCACACTTTAATGAATGTAAACACATGGACAAGGGAAATGACACTCTATTGTATGTATCTTTCACAATAAAGTGGGTCCTAAGCTTGTGTTGGCAATTTTCCTATGTGATATGAATTAAATTTTAATATTTAGCAATAAATTAATCTTGAAATTAAATATTAAATGAGTCAGTATTGTAGTGTAGGAAAATGCATACCCTTACATTTCCACACTTATTTAGGTCTTCCTTGCTTTGTTTATGCCTATTTATTTCTTAATTGGTCCTATTTTGCATCCACAAGCCTAATAAATTACATCTTTTTATGGCTAATCCCGACATACATTTTTCTAAATAAAAAGAGGGTAAAAGCTTTATTGAATCAAAATAGCATTACAAAGTCTAAAGAAAGAAGCTACAAGGGGCCCAACAAAATAAGAATTAATTCACACCCAAGAAGCACCTCATATCCTTAGCAACCCACTCCTTAAGAACAGGGGCCATGTCATTAGGAAGATTGGCCCAATCATCCACATACCAAGAATCAATCCTCTCCATCACCCATCTAGCCAGTCCATTAGCCACCCTATTCCACTCTAGCAGAATATGGCAGAAAACAATGGACTCCAAAGAAGAGCACATAGAAATAATTTGCTTTACAACCACAACTAGCTACCAATTCACATCCTCCAAATTTTGCTTATTCAACATATCAATAACCACCTAAGAATTAGATTCACATAAAATTTGTCACCATCCAAGGGCAACCGCACGCTCCATCACCAAGAGAATAGCACTCACCTCCATAAGATTGTTGGTTGGGGCTCAAGTTTGCTCATGATAGAAAGAAAACCACAAACCCTGGTCCCAACAATGCCCCAACCCAAATGTATGCCTGTGGATTACCCCAGGACGACCCATCTCAGAGCTGATTTTAGCTCCCCCCAGAGGAGAAAATCCATCATGAGCAACCCTCCCTACACCCGCTGGCCTACTATGTACTTTTCTGGGCCATCACGCCCTGTGACAAGACCTGCGTGACAACAACACCCAAGCCACCTTGACTTCAATCATTACGACAAGTCATTAATTTTGTAGTCAAATCCATCTTACAATTTATCCTTGTGAAAATCTCTTACAGTGGCTCCAAACTAAATTCCCTTTCCAAACAATCAAACTAGAACCAATGCTCTAAGCAATTTTAAGAAAAGAGGTTGTGGTAGGAGAGGATCCCTATCTCTTCCAAAAATCCTCCAAAAAAGAGACATGGCAACACAGTAAGCTGCAGAGATTCCACCAGTGATGCCAAATAGTCTTAACAAAAGAACACTAAAAAAAGAGATGCGAGAAGCATTCTTCATGCTGACCACACAAAATGCACATGGAGGGGCCCTGGAACCCTCATTTCCAAAGATTGTCCCAAGTAAGACATTTACCTTGGACCACAAGCCAAGAGAAAAAAATACACTTAGGCTAAGAAAATTTATTGCAAACGTGCTTCCACCAAGAAACCTAAGAGCTCCCAAAAACCTATCTATCCAAAACCTGATAACCAGAGACAACTGAGAATTTTCCTTTCAAATTAGGACCCCAAGCAAGCACATCATTCCCATGGAGAGAATTGTAGGCATGACCTAATAAAATATTAGCAAGCTCTTGATGATCCTCCACCGCACCACCAGGAGGCCATTCGAAGGGGTCCTTCCACCTAGACACAAAAATATGACCCAATGATTGTTGAGATTTGAAGTCTTCCACATGACACTAACCTGCCTCATCAAAAATCTGGCACAAGTCCTAGAGGTGGTGATGAGAGGACATAATGGGTGGATGTCCATCCCAGGAATCATGCCAGAAGAGAGCATCCTGACCCCCATTACAAATCTAGAAAAGTCCTTGCTTAACAAGCTTGGAAACCCATTTAAGGGTACTCTAGATCATAGAACCTTTCCTCTCCATACTAAATCTTACAACTTCCCTACTTTCCATCACCCCCAAATATTTGAAGGTCAGAATTTTAGCCCACCACATATGTTTTTGTGAGCACTAGCACAATACAACTTAGCAGCCTGGGCCTGCCCATTCAAATCTATCTGTCGTAGACCAAGACCCCCCTCTTGCTTTGGCCTACAAACAACATCCCACTTCACCAAACTCCATTTTCTATGAAGAAGTTTTCCAGCCCACAAAAATTGATGAGACAATTTCTTGAAATCTTTAATAAAACTTGATGGAGTAGAAAGAAAAAATTTCCTATAAAGAGGGAAAGCTTGGACCACCGAATTTAGAAGAGTCACTCTACAGGGGTAAAGAAAGCCACCTACAAGTCCAATGACTGACCAATCTTTGAAACTTGTCAAGAGTCACTTTCCAAAACCATTTAGGGAGAGAAAGAATGGTAAGAGGGATTCCAAGATAGGAAAAAGGAAGCAAACTGATATGGAAATGAAGAGTACCAGCTATTCTCCTTTGGATAGCCTTAGGAGTGTGGAAGAAGTAGATGAAGGACTTCCCCTCATTAATGTGCTACCTAGAGGTAGCCAAGTAATTGTCCAACATGTTGCGCTAGTTGAAAGCCTCCTCAACCTTCACCCTACCCATCAAGGAACTATCATCTATGAACTGAAGATGAGACTGAGGGGGAATATCATTTCCCCAACTCCATCCCTGAAGCAAGCCACTAGCAACCTAAGCATAAATGTGCCTTCCCAAGCCTTCCACAAGAAGGATGAATAAGTATGGAGACAAAGGATCTCCTTTCCTAAGGCCTCTAGAATCACCAAACAACTGAGTGGGTTCACCATTGATAAGCACCGAAAAGGATGAAGAAGTAACACAACTCTTGACCCATTCAATCCAATCCCCAACAAAGCTAAATCTCCAAGAATCTTGAACAAAAAGTTCCATTTAACTTAATCATATGCTTTATCCATGTCCAACTTGATAAACATAGATTTTTATTTTTAGGATTCCATAGAATGGATGGTCTTAGCCACAATAACAACCCCATCCATGATCTATCTGCTAGCAACAAAACCCCCTGCTCCTCAGAGATCAACCCACCAAGCCAAGGTTTTAGCCTTTTAGCAATCAACTTAGTAATAATCTTATAAACAACACTACATATCACAATAGGCCTAAAAAGATCCAAAGAATTAGCCCCCTCCTTTGGAATAAAAGCTAAAAAAGTTTCATTTAGTGACTTCAACATTTTTTTATTCCTAAGGGATTCCTAAACAACCTCTAAGAGGTCCAACTTAACCACCTCCTAGAACTCTTGAAAGAATTTGACTAGGAATCCATCAGGCCTAGGGGCTTTACCTTTCTTCATCTGGAACACAACATTCTCGAGCTCCAACAAGGTAATAGGAGAAAGCAATGATTCATTCATTTCATTAGACACCAGCTACAGGATACAATCTAGAATCCTTGCTTCATCCTCCTCCGCTGGAGGTGAATCCTTAGAAAATAATGTAGAGAAATACCGTAATTTATCTCGTAAAATAGGAAGTAGAAGAAGAAAAGCCTTCTGCTTAGGATGCAAATATATAGGTGTTGAGAGGAACATCACCTTCCTCTAATCTTAACTATAGCTTCAAAAAAAGGGAAGTTCCCAGTCACCAGCCTTGCAAAGCTATCTAATATTTGGAACTTATAGTTTCCCCCAAAAATTCCTTCCTCTTAAATTCCCTTTATCCCCAACCTTTTGTTGCAGCAACCTCTAACAAACTCAACTCTTCCGTGAGGCCTTGATCATGAATCTGCCTGGTGATTAGGTCTAGATTATCCGGAGATTTATATTTTTCATGAAACAAACTACCAAAATGTTGCCTATTCCATCTTTTCAACCTGTATTTAACATACTAGAGCCTCTTTGAGAAAGAGTACATAGCAAAGCAGTCGCTTAGCTTCCCTTAAGATCCTGCACCACCAGCCGTGAAGGCTAAAATCAAAGAAGCTTTACCCAACCCCCGAGCCAAGGATGGAACCGTACCTGAAAAATCTAGTACAATGGAGGTACCTTCATATATCCAATTTTCAAATTTTAATTAGGCCAATGGTTAGGAACTCCTCGGACCATCCAGCGCATTTTAGAACTAGTCATCCACTTGTCCCCCAACCAAAAATTGGATACCAAAAATCTATCAAGTCTTTCTGAAATAGAAGCATCTCTCATTCTCCTATTATTCCAAGTAAATATACCATTTCCTGGCTTGATATCCACAAGATTCAGAGTAGAGATATTGTCCTGGGGCAACAACGCAAAAGCCTCCAACCTTGTAGTATGACCCCACTTCTTTGCAAGCTCCAGGATAGCATTAAAATCACCTCCAATAATCTAAGGATGGTAAGGAAACAAGCTACGGACTAAACCAATGTTGGACCACAAAAGTTGCTTACCTTGCAACTCCACAAGAGCGTGTACATTGGAGAAGAGATCAATTTCCCCTGGCATAAAACAAGAAGCCACCATGGAAAGGGAAGACTTAAAAGATACCCACCATTGGGGGCAGATCTTCTACAGGTTCCATAAACAAGCCACCCCTCCAGAAGACCCCTAAGCACCAGTGCATTGGAATTCACCATTCCTCCATAGCTTAGGCACTAAATCCATCATACCCTCCACAAAGAGCTTAATGTCCTGCAGAAAAAAGAACATTAGGTGAATGACACCTAATCAAATCCCCAATATCTTTTTGTCTAGGGCCACTGTTCAAGCCCTATACATTCCAAGAGAGAACTATCATTTCAAGGGGCTCAAAAAATGAAAATCCAGAGGTTTGGCTGACCCCGACTCCACCAAAGTCTCCCCTTCTTGAGATCTTTCTGCAAAATACCCAACTGAGAGGACAACTTATTATTCTTCTTACCCACCTCTGAACTCACTTTCTGCAAGAGGTGAGCCTTATCCTCACTGTCTTTCACTGCTGCAACACTACTACCCAACTCATCCTAAGCCCCCATCTGTAGATCTATCACCAAGTTCAAAGTCCCATCAACATGTGGAGCCATAATCACCTCTGAATTGAGCCTTGCCTATCCAAGATCATTCCCAACCTCCTTTAAACATGGCACTCCTATACCCCCCTCCTATTGGGTAGCAAGCATTTCCTCCATCGAAGGGCCATGTTGATCAATATCCAAAGTCCCATGATCCAGATCTAATAATCTCGAGTTCACCTCCTGCTGGCTAAGATCGTCCAACACCTCAAATCTATTGAACGTGTCCTCCTCCTGCCTGTCCTTCAAAGTACTTTTATGTCCTTTATTTCTATTTCGGCCTCTGACAGGAGTAAAACCATCTTCCCTACCACCAAAACCCTGAATGGGATCCTTGACCTTATCCACTCTAGGCAGATTACTTGAAGGATGAGAAGATTGAGCCTCCAAAGGCTTGGCCTTTGGACATCTGCACTGGAGGTGGCCATACTCATGATAGAAATGACAACAAAAAGGTAGGGTCTCATAGTCTAGTTGTTGCACCCACAAATATTCTCCTGCACTCACTTCTAAAGAGTTTGGCAATGGCTTGCTTAAGTCAATTTCCACACAAAATTGGGAAAAAGTCATTACCTTCTTGAATTATGTTTGTTGCGATGAACCCATAGGTTTCCCCAACCTCGAGGGTAATAAGTACAACACATCCTTGCACCAGGATTCCACCAGTAGCCTTGGGAGACGAACCCAAACTAGAACCTAACTCGAGAGTTCCTCTGCCAGGTTGAAGACAACATGCCATGGCTTAATAAACAAACCCACCTGGTTGTAAAATTATGGGCCCCCTTCAAAAACCTTATTCTGATTAGCCATGTAATCAAAAGTAACCCTGAAGTAGCTATTCACCAAGAGGTGGATCTCCATTTCCCCCTCTAGCGTCCATGTCCTTTGAGCCCACATATCAAAGAATTGCAATGATATTTTCAATCCCAATAATTTGCAAGAAAGAGAATGCCTTAAATAATAATCAATATCTTATACCAGCATCTCCATTAGGATCACGACATTCGACCTCTCTTTGCACCTTTCTAGGCATCCATTAATCTTTGGAAACCGAAACCCTCCTGACAGTCCCATCTCATTCTTTTTTGAATTCTGAGCAAATAAATTATTGTTATAAAGTGTGGACCCCTGAGGCAAGGGATACAAACCAAAAGTAGATCAAAAATCTATTAGTGTAATTAATATTTAATTACACATTTGCATAAGTTTACTTAGGCATATTTAATTCCTAAGTTATAGGATCTTATCTTTATCTTTTGAGCTATCTTGTTGCTCAAGATAAGATTAGGGTTTGCATCTTTGCTTTTATAAAGAAAATCATATCTTGTAATTAATTGAATACTCGAATAATAATATTTGCACATCTTCTTGCAAATCTCTTGCTTTTTTGTTTTTCTCTTATGTGGAAGGTTATTTTGGTTTGCAAATCTGATCATGGGTTTCTAACATGGTATCAGAGCCTTGATTTACAGCCCCTTCTCAAATTTTTGAGAAAAACATTGCAGGGTTCGTTCGAGATTCCTTGAGGGTTTTTCATACCTCAAGTTTTGTCTCTCTATTTGGGTGTTCTTGCATGGTTGCTTTCGGTGCACGTTGGAGGAAATCTGAGCTCATATTCGAGTTCAGGGCTGTCGAAAAAGTCAAGATTGACTTTTGTTTTGCCTAAATCCAACATTTTATGCCAAAGTTATGAGGGTTTGAAGATTTGTTAGATCTGGGAGTTACGACACTTCTGGTGCATTTTCAGGCAGATTGACCTCGCCATCAGATCTAAAGCATCCGAGAGATGAAAAACAACATATAATACACCCTATTTCGGCGTCGGGAGCTTCTGAGGCAATTTTTTTTGTTTCTAAGGCCTTACGGCCTTGTGCATGATTCTCGAAAAAAAAATTCAGGTTTTTAAAAATATTTTTTCCTGCAAAAAAATATATATATATGTACATTAGTTTTTTATATGAAAATCAAAAAAATTAAAAAGGAGGGTAGAGTTTTGTTTAAAAAAATGCAGGTCATTAAACCTTTTAAAATATTTTTCCTCGCAAAAAATATATATATATATATATACATTGTTTTTATATGAAACAAAAATTAAAAAGGAGGGTAGAGTTTTGTTTAAAAATGCAGGCCATTAAAACTCAAGGGTTTATACCGCTAAGAAGCTATACCTGTCCCTACGACAGCTCCAAGGTATATTCCCTTTGATTTAATGGGCATTCCCACACTAGTAGGCGTGAGCTTCCAGTTGTCCTACTGTATCGAAACTCTCCGCAACATATCTCTCCCACCGCCGCAACTCATTCACCGGGCGATCCTTCCGGCCGGGTCACGGCCTCACACTCTACGACGCCACCGGTGGTTTCACTGCCTACCACAATTTCACCTGGCGGGTTCTTTTGTAAATGCGTAGCACCTATGGTCATATGGCGATCGTAATCGAAAGGTGCTTTCTTAAAGTTTGCTCACAGCCCCGGCAATCCTAAATTGCTCCCCATACGTGTGCCTTTTTTTCATCTTTGTCATAACTCTTGATCCTAAGGTGTTTTTGAAATGGATATTGCTTTCTAAAGTTGGCTTGTTCCACTCTTATGATGGTGTAGTCTATTTTCATATATTTTTCATTTGATGGATTTTTTCTAGCTGGAAGTCAGATGTTCAAATTTTGCTTCAGAGGGCATATCTTTTGACTTAGTGATCCATTTTTCGTCATTCTCACAGCATTGGAAAGATGATTATGTCCTCTACACAGATCTGACATCAATTTCTTTTTTCTTCTTATGCATTTTTGTATGCTCTCCTTTTACAATCGGTGGGTTATTGTAATAAATGAACTATGATAAAGTTCCATCCAGGAGGGTTTTTTGCATATCCATATTCATCTTGTTTTGATGACAACTCGCATGAGTTTATCTGGTCTCTTAGTTTCTTTTGGCCACATTTTTTGCTATAACTTGACACATGTCGGATTCATTGGTTCATAACTCAGTTGGGAGATTACGTTTCTTGATCCTCATTGGTTCAAATTCTTCTCAATTTGAGGGCCATGTTTTTGTGGTTATTGTTCCAGAGTCTATTTTTGGTACTCCTTCTCATGGAAGAGTTTTATTCTTAGTTTGGCATAGGCATCTATAGATACATGGTTTCCGTGATTTTGTCATCATTGCATCTACTGTTGCTTCACAAATTCCAAGGTTGTTCCAGTTTGTGAGTTTTCAAGTGTTCTGTGGCATCGGGTCTACTGTCACATTATCATGATTCTCATTTTGGTTTCAGTTGTAGACAGAGGTATCTTTCCTTGTTTGTCGATTGTAGTTCCAAGCAGCTACTCCACAGTGTTCTTCCGCTAGTTTCTTCTTTGCAAATACTCATCTCATTGTAGGGGGTTTTGGTCCCTAATCGGGTTTTCCTTCTCTACTCTTTTATTATTGTGACGAAATTTGGCACTGACAGCCTAGTTTCTCAAGGACCCATTCATGCTTCTTTGCATTCATCTTAGTTTTAGGTGCATGCTTTATTTTCTCCCTAAGTTAAACTTTATGAAGTGTAATTAATATTTAACACATTTAGTATAGTTTCATTTAGGCATATTTAATTCCTAAGTTATAGGATCTTATCTTTATCTTTGAGCTTATCTTGTTGCTCAAGATAAGATTGTGGTTTGCATCTTTTCTTTTTATGTAAAGAAAATCATATTCCTGTAATTAATTTGAATTAATAACAATATTTGCACATCTTCTTGCAAATCTCTTTTGTTTTTTGTTTTTCTCTTTCCATGGAAGGTTATTTTGGTTTGCAAATCTAATCATGGTTTCTAACAAAATCCATCTTCGGTCCTACCCCTGACGAATCCCCTTATTCCATTGAGGAGAAGAAAAAAACCATAGCCAGACAAACAATCCCTCAAGAAACTTAGGATCCTTAACCCCACACCAATCCCGACATACTTCAAAGTGTAAATGATATGTTAATGTTTCTAGTTGTGTGTCCCTAATTTTTTGGTTGGGACTAAGATGCTACTTAGGGTGTTTTTGTCCCTGAAAGTTCTTGGGACCTTGATTTCAATTTACTGTAAAGTGGTTGCTTTTTGGTGTCTCTTCCTCGAGTTTCATGCCTTGGCACTAAGACACCACCTAGGGAATCTTAGTCCCCCTTAGGGTATTTTTAGGATTTAATTTCAAATCTTGGTGGAATTTAGCCTCCTTTAATTAATTATTTCAAATGTTAGCTTGTTGTGGTGTAATTTTGGGATATTAAGTATAGATAAGTATAAATACAAGGTTCCTCCAATCATTTTATCCTAACAAGCATTCATGTGTTCATTCCCAAGGAAATTTTATGAGATCAAGAGCATTCAAGAATAGTTCATCAAGCATTAGGAGCCATCATCAAGATTCAAACATTATATCAAGAATATTCTTGCAGCATATGTGTTTTTGAGCTAACATTTGTGATGTATGGTTTTGATTCAAGTAAGCAATTAAATTTGAGCATTCAAGCAAGTCAAAATGTACATTCAAGCTAGCCATCTCACAAGCTCAGATTTCACAACAAGGTTTTGGTGAGTCATAACATTGCATGTTGTTCATTCATTATTTCCCTCCATTTCATTCTATTTCAAGGTTTAATTACCAAGAAGGGGTTTGGCCAACGCAAACCCCCATTTACAAATAATCAACAAGTTTTTTCCCGCTAGCATGTTTGAGATTTCAGATTTAGGTTGAAGACTTGAAGATCATTTGAAGTAAAGTTGCAAAGTTGCAAAGTTTGCTGCATTGCAAAGTTAAGTTAATTATGGAACTCCACCCTATAGGTGGAGATTTGGGAAGCTCTTGGGACCTCGAAAGATCCGAAGAAGAAGGAAGTGTGACCTCGTATCTCAAAAGACCATATTCAAAGCTTTTATAAATTTTAGATGGTACTAACTTGCCACCTAGGGAATTTTATTCTTCTTGAACGTATTTTTTAGAGATTCTTTTGGATCTTGTTCTGACAACTGAAGATTCTACATCCCCCCAAAAAATAGCTATGGGACTAAGACAATAGTAAGGGTTTCTTAGTCCTCCATAACAAATTTTGACAACATTTTTTTACTTTCAAAATCCTCATCACATTTCTAGACTTCCCAGGTACACACATCATAATTTTTTGTTGCTTAATTTCACTATTTGCATCCTTCATTTAGCTTGCATTACTAGGTTTTGTGAGTTGAACGTTAAAGTGTCCTTTCTAAGCTTTTGCTTGGTGTGGTGAACCCCTAAAGCTTAAAGAAATCCTCCTAGGACATTATTGATTTTCAGTGAGATTAAGGTGGGTAATTTCCACCTATTTTTTTTCCCTTGCTCATTTTGTTAAACCTAACATTTTAGAGTATTCATATTTTTATTTAGAGTCCATTAAAATATTAGATCTAGGTTGCATTCATTCTGCACGCTTCTTGGAATTAGTGAAAGTGCCTCTAGGGTTTATCATACCTGCATTAGTAAAATTTTATCTAGGGTTTCTGATATTTGCATTAGCGAAAGTGCATATAGGATGCATTTTTTATTTCTTGCATCATTTATTTCATTGAAAAGTTGAAAATTACATTGTTAATCATTCTAATTACATTTAGGAAAATTATTATTGTGCAATTAAAAATTAAAAAATTCAGCATTCAATTGCTTGTCACTAGTTACTTTTTCTTGCTTTCATTCACATGGTTTTTTGTTTCTAAACATCAGGTCCCTAGGTAGGCAACTTGGGAAAACTATTAAAAAATTAGAATTTGTTATTTTTTTGACAAAAACCTCTATTGAGAAAAAACACCCTTCCTAGCGTCTTAGTCCCTCTCATGGTTTATGGCTCCTTAATCTTGTCTTTTGTTGTTTTCTTTCTATTTCACTTTCTAGAACTTAAAATCTGACTAGTAGGACCAAGATACCCTTATTCAAAAGATCTTAGTCCTTTTTGGCTTTGAATATGTAGTTTTTAGGATTTGAAATTGATTTTTTGTGCTTCTGTTTGCTGCCATTGGTTATCTATTTTAGTGGGTTGACTTTCTGTTTCATCCATTTTACTAAATCTAGCTTAAAGTGCTTCATGTCGTGCATTGCTCAATTCCACATTTGCATTTACAACATTTCATCTTTCAGGTTGTTGCATAGTGTAAGCAACAAATTACCTTGTTTCATATCTTAAAATTGCATTTAAACATCACTTTAGGTTATAGAATTGCACCTTATTTACTTTTCCATGATAACATGTTTTCTTTCAAGAGATGCGGATTTGATATGGTTAAAAATGGATTGCATAAGTACAACATCCCCTCTTATGAGTTCAATCTAGAGTACAACGATGAGGCCATTAAGAAAAATGTTAGTTATCCCTTCTACTATCTCGGGTATGTGCAGGATTATGATGGGCCAAAAAGTGGCAATTATTATGGGTATTTGTAGGGTATGTGGTCATCGATAACTTTTTCTTTTACCCAAAATTGATGAAATTAAAAAGGTTTTAGGAGGAGATTCTCAACTTTCCACCAATAATATATAAATTATGCTTTTAATTTGAATTTAATAAATACTATTATTCTTTTCTATTAGAATTAAGTGACTAAAGTCCCATCGAGCAGGGTTGATTGAAAAACATCTATAACTTTCAAACAAGATCACATTTTTGAATCTAAACATGCCACATTCTATGTTTCTAATACTATAGATTAAAAAAGAAAATTCCAAATTTTAATTTTGACCAAGTTAAGGTGGTCGTATTATACAAAGCTTTTATATTTTTAAAAATTGTAAATAAAAAAAATCATAATTAATTATTTACTTGGAAAAAAAATTACAAAAAAATATGCATCATATCCTGACATGAGCCTCTTACCTATATACAAAAATATTATAAAAATATTAATTAGCTTATTATGGTTAGGTGGTCGCATTTATTAATTTCTTATTTTCCTCCCTAAAATTAAGTACTACCACATTGAAATTTCAATTTTTACCAAATAGATTTTATTTATTTTAGTCAAACCTAGTAGTTTAGAAACTACATTAAATTTCTACAGATTCTATTCTTAGCATATTTTTAAAATAATATAGATAACTTATACAATTTTTTACGTCAAGTTTCCTAACACTGATTTTTCTAAATTTTTTTCCACTTAAGGACCTGTTTTTTCCATGATGATCCTGCACATACCCATCTTTCATAGTTATGAGAACATCTTAGAGCTCAAAAGGAACAAACAATTAACATAATCTTTAATATTACATTTCCTATTGGTGAGGATGATATAATACAAGAAGATGCGAGCATAGACAATCACGAAAACTGTATTTTTTCATCTCCTGATGCCTCTCCTACTAGAGATGAAGGTAACTTGGTGAAAGAAGACACAATCATTGTGGATCATGAGAGTCTTGATTGTCTCTCTCTTCCTCCCTCTTGGAAAGATAGTATTACGCAAGAAGATGAGATCATTTCCACTGCTTTTCTTACCCTAAATCCATCTCTCAACACCTTCAATAATGGAAAGAAGGATTTAGTAAAAGAGGATACAATCGTGAACTATCATGAAAATAACATTTTCCAGGATGATGTGTGGATTGAAAGTGATAGCCTTATCGCTCTCCTTCCTAATGTCCCTAACATTTGGAAAGACCTATTTGAACAAAATCATTTAACTATTCATAATCATGAAAACCATAGTAGTCCTTCTCATGATGCTTCCTTTATTAGTGATGAAGTTACTTTACATGACATAATAAGGGAGAGTGATGAACCTTTTGTTTTCCTCTTTCCTAAAATCTCTCCTACAGTGGTATAAGTTATGGCACAAGAGAATGAAACCCTAGAAAATACGAATAAAATCACTGGCAATCAAGATGATCACATTTATCCATCTCTTGATATCTCTCCTATTTGTGAAGAAGATATTGCAGTGTTAGAAGATCAAAGCTATGAGAGGCACAAGAATCCTATTTTCATATCTCCTTCTAGAGAAAACATTTTTCAATTAGAGAATTCCATCGATCATTCCCCTACTTTCGATATATTCATTTTGGAAAAACCAATCCTTGAATGTTAAGAGAATTTGGTTTGTAGTTCTCCTAAAAACTCTCCTACTAGGGAAGATATCATGGTGCAAGAAAATGAGAAGATTCACAAAAATAATTCCTTAGATGAAGATGATGAAGTGACATTAGACTCCCCTTCACTGAGACATCATGAAAAGTCTTATGAGGTTATGCACATTAGATATCCCTTGGAGTACTCACCTGAGCCTAAACTTATCATTTATCCACCCTCTCAAAAACCACAAGTTCAAAATAAACCCATCCTTATACTCGAACCACCTATGAACAATCTTTCGCAATAAATGTGTTACAATACCATTGCTTATAAATACAACACTAGGAACAATTTGCAACCAAGAAAAACACCTTCAACATACCTCCCATTGCCTAATGCTACCCTACCCAACACTATCTTCCTAGGTCCTCACAGAAAGGAGTATGATCTTGTTGAAAAACTTAAGAATACTCCTACAAATATATCCCTTTCAGACTTGATTTAGAATTCACCTAATTATCACACTATGGTTCAAATATCCTTGCAACAAGTTATGGTTCCCTCTAGTACAAAACCGAACGACGTAGCAACAATGATTCAAGGAATAAATTTTGACATTTTTTGCCACCAAAGTGAGCTCCCTCCTTTGGAAGTGCAAAAAAATTATGATGCTTTCATGATCATAGCTCAATACAATAGCACAAGGATAAAATGAACCCTTGTGGACAATAGCTCAGCCTTAAATATGTGTAGTGCAAACCTTCTGGATAAGCTTGGATTTGATAAATCAAAAATCTAGCCCACCTCTTTATCTATTAGTGGATTTGATAATGTGGGAAAATGACCACTTGGGGTGATCACATTACCTATTAAAGTTGATAAAGTTATATTAAAAACTCTGATCCACATTATTTATGACACTACTATATTTGACTCCATTTTTTGATGAAATTTTGTTGAACTATCGACAAACTATTGTCAGAATTTTAATGAATCACTAAAAAATTGTTCATCGCCATTTTTACGTTAGTTTCCTGACAAGATTTAAAACATTGAAATCACAACTAAACTTCATTGGTTTCCACCACAAAAAAGTGACCTAGTGTTCACTGGAATCTTGACAAAATTTGTATCAGTCTAGTGATGAACAATAGGCATAACACATGTGGCGTGCCTCTGCCAAATAGTTAGAATAGCATGAGAAGTTTGTTGGAATTGTGACCAAGTTTCATCAAAATTCCAACAAACATTCATCATTTTTTCAATCATCTCACCATTGGAATGAGGTCAACATCGAATCAGAGGTATAGCAACCTCATCACACTTTTTTTTTCGTTGGACTGGTTCGTCGAAATTCAGATGAAACATAGCAGTTTTTTTTTTTTTTAAGATTTATCAGGAGGATTGAGTTGTGGTCTCATTGACATAGCACAAGGAAGTATATCGGTGAGACTTATACCATTGGGGTAAGTTCTGAATGTTTACCCAACCCGCTATGTCTCACCGATATATTCCCAGTGCTCCTATCAGTGAAAGAAATGATAGTCTCACCTATGAAACTTCATCGGTGAGACTTAAACGTTTAGTCCAACATATATTTTTCATGTTAAGATGACATTTCTTACTGATAGATTCTCTTCATTGATGAGACCATAATCCCATCATCCTAATATGTCTTCTTTAGTAATCCTGATCACTACAATAGCTTTGATGTCTCATTGATGTGCTAAAAAGTGCTTGTAACCCATAATAGGTTGGGAAGACCCATACCAGCTCATGTCGATGTGATTTGGTTTCCATAATATCTTTGATTAGAAGGATTTTCAAGAGTAGAACAAGGTGATTGTGGGTAATTATATTTTGTAGGGCCAATTACATCCTTCTTTGACTCAAAATGTAGTTATTATTAAGAAATTTACATGAGTAAATCATTATAAAATTTTGAGAAAATCATAATATTCTGTAGTGCCAATTCACATAAACTACTAAGAAGTGGGGAAATGCAGAATAAATGATACCTCAATTGTTGAATGAATCATTTGAATGATATGATCAAAAACACTTTTTCTTTCAACTTTAAATGAACGCCATTGGAGAAGTGACTTATAGATGATACATGCAGCTATAGGTCTTCCATTACCAAATCCAACATCTTCTATGATACACTTATCAATGCATCTTGATTTTCATAAAACCAAAATAACAAAAAAAAATGTAGTGTAAGGGAATAAAAAAATCTCCAGAGCTTTACAATATAATGTGCCTAAGCAAAAAAGTGATATAATTGGAAATACAAATAGAAGAGATAGATACTCCTCCAGAAGGTTAGAATCATATACTTGTTTCCTATTAGTGAGAGTCTTTTGTGGCCTCTGTTCTCCATCAGTGAGCTCTTTCAAGGTAGACATAGGAGTTTGTGAATTCTTCCAAACACATCTATTAGTTAAAATATTTTTGAAAAATAATATTACTTATTTAAAATTGGGAGGAGATAACTAAAATTATACATAAAAAGATATAATTTGTTTATATTGGACAACCATGAGTATATGATAATGATGGAATTTACCATTTTAAGGCACAAAAATGGACAATACATAATGAAAAGTGGAAACTTAATCTCCTTGAGTTAACATCACAAGCCAAACTAGCTTTGGTCTCTACTAAATATTGTTGCAAGATCATTGCCCACACAGAGAAATTTGTGCTTCTGATAGTCCAAAAATGCACCTACACAAGCAAGTACACACAATAATAGTGCTCATAAATATGCAAACCCCATTGTAGCAAGAAAGGTTCTTGTGTTTGTTTTAGACAAATCAATGTAGGAAAATAACATCCAAAAATAGATGCTCGGTTACTCAGGTGAGAAATAAGTATTTTATTCAACTGTAAATTGGCTATTCTAGCTACTAACCTTTAAAGTGTTGGTCTAGAGGCATGTAGGCGGAGGAGCTTCGTTTGCTTCAATAAGTTCTACTACTTCAACAACAAGGAGCATCTGAAGTTTGGAGACCATAATTTATAGTCATTCAACACAATATCACCTCATTTAACTTTATTTTGAAATTCACTAAGCTACAAACAAAGTGTTAAAATAGAAATCAAACAAAGCACTAGCATAGGTAATAACAAAAAAAATCCAAAAATTCAGCCTTCAACCTCGAGGAAGGTTTGGATCAAATAGTCATTGTAGCGATAATATACAGACAAATCTGCAACAAGCCACTTTGTTTAGTCCTTCTGAGTAGACCCTTTTCTCCTTAAAGTTTTGAAATTGGATAGAATTCTAACAACTAATAGACAAAGGATCGATATGTATCATTAATGAACACTATCAAATATAGTCCAAATAGATGAAACAAGTGATGCCTTGTAATCTTGAAAACAATGCAAGAACAATTAAAATTAAAACATTACGCTCTTTTATTTTCCTCTTAAGGTTTGGGAGGTTAGGTGGGAACTTCCCCTTTTCTTCAAGCTCCTAAAAGTGAGTACAAAACATATGAAAAAAAATTCATAGTTAAGTGGAAGCCTCCCATCAAAAACAAGATCCAAATATTTTTGTATCTATCTCAATCGAGCCTCTAAACCCTTCAGAGCTCTCAATTTTTCCACTAACTTGTTATGCACAAAAGTCAAATTTTAGAGTTATGCCACCACTAAAAGCAAAATAAGTAGAGCTTTGAAACCAAATCCACACACAACACAATGTGGTATTCATAGAAAGCCATACAAACAAACTAAACTCAAAACATTGGAATGGAAACAACTTCAAATTATGATGCAGTGCATGGATTCACTTTACTCAACTAGAGGAACATTTCACAATAATGGGTTCTTCATCTAAAACATTTGTATGAGGTTTAAATAGTAAACAGATTAATGAAATATAAAGGAATTAAAAAGATACTTGGATGTAGTTGGATTGAAGGTTGTAAACTAGTACATGTTTTTTTGTGTAGGATTCATATCACATCCACAAGCATGGAAGATCTATGCAAAGCATGAGAAATTGGCTTGGAAAATGAAGGCATTAGGGTATAAAGAATCATTTTTCTGCCACCAAAGTGAAAAGTTAGCACTTTATTTCATCTTTGCATATTGGTTTGATGTTTCAAATGATGCATTTCTTATATTCAAAAGCTCATTACCTTATTTAGCTTCTCTTTGTTTCAAGAATAGTTTAATATTCTCTACTTAGCAGGGCCAACCATGTGATGGTGGAAGCTCATTCCCCCCCCACTCACATCACTTTCAATTCCCCATACTCGATCACATAACATTAATAATTTATTCATCCATTAATAACATATAACATTCATTCATTATCATATGAAATTCATTCATTAACATATAACATTCATTCATTAACATATAACATTCATTCATTAATGTATTCACATTCATTCATAATATGATTACAATCACTTCTTTTTTTGTTTCTTTTTTGAAGCTAAAAAAAGCTGAAGTGGAGTATCATTTTCTAAATCATTTGTCCCCCTTTAAGTTGTTATGCCCTCTACTTGTGATCTTAATATACGCCTAGTCGTGTACTCATGACATGGATGCCACTGCAAGGGGGGGTCTACTGCAATAACAAAGAAATGTTAAATTGATATGTTTTATTATTATTGTTACAGGTATTTCATTAATTAAAAAAAACATTAGAGTGGTTCTCTTTACCTGATGGGGCCACATCATGTTCTTGATCTTCTCTTATACCTCATGCTCAACATGTTGAAGACCCTCTAAATCTTGAATTGGAGTTGAAACATGAAAGGTTACATTAATTAATACACCAATTGCAATTAAATATGTTTAAAAGAACATTAGAGTGGTCCTCTTTACCTAATGGGGACACATTGTGTTCCTGATCTTCTCTAGCTTGATCATGCTCAACATGTTGATCATGCTCTACATGCTCTAAAGTTGAAATAGGAAAGGTTACATTAATTAATACACCAATTTCAATTAAAGATGTTTAATTGTATTAATTCATACTACATTTTGTATAGAACATGAATACATCTAGTACCGGGATGCACACAATGACCTTCATTTGCATGTTGTGCTCCACCCTCACCAGGCTACATTCCAATGTCATGTGCAATATTATCATTGCTTGTCTATTTAAAACAAATAGGCACAAAATTAATTTATGGTGGAAATTAATATTGAATAGATTGCACAAGTATTTTTAAATAAAATTTATTGAGTTTATTTACATATGTGTCAGATGTAGTGGAAGATTGTGTTATCCTAGTCAAGACTCTTAGGCATTCAGCCACAACTCCATAGCCTTACTGGAAGGCAATCTTCAAGTCCTCTTCTGTGGGCACTCTATTGAATTCAGAGCCTTTCATTTTTTCATAAGATCATGAATTTTTCTTCTATGATGTGATAAAACAAAAAAAAATTGCAATTTATTATTTGGATCCAATATTTCATTTATTGATACTTACAATTCGTGTGGCTAATTTCATATTACCACCAGAGCCAAGTTTGTGTTTCCTGTGTTTTTATAGTCTTGCCTTTGTTGCCTTTGATATGTTGGGTAGCCTATCAAAAGTTTGAAATACGTTACGTTATGTAAAAGGAAAGAGTAATCAGTATATAATTACATCGTTGTTGATAGTATCACATACCTTGGCCTAGCGGTGTCTTTCCTTTTTTCTTTTCAGCCTTCTCCTTTCCATCTGACACTAGGTCCTTCCACTCCCTCTCTGGAATCATGGGGGACGCTCTTACTTTTTGTTCTTCTCTAAATGTGACCTATATTTGTCCCTCACATACTTTAGATAGGTACCATCTTTCTTAAGGACCTTCATTTGGTTGAATGTTTTATCACCGAACAACACAACTAAACGGTTAATGAGCTCATCTTTTAAATCTTCATTTTGGGCATTCCACTATGTACATATGGTGGGCCTAAAGAGCTCCAATGTAATATCACTTAGATGTTTATAAAAAAAGTCATTTCCTACAAAATGATCATGTGATCATTAGTCTACAAAGACTTATCAATAAGTAAATTTCAATTGGATTATATATAATAATAATTAAAAAATTTAGAGTAACTGGGACCTTCTCTATCTTTATGGGAATGAAATCCTTGGTCACCACAAATGTGACCGAAAATGTTCCTGTACTGGTAACATGGGAAGATCTAGGAAATGCTACTAAAACATCCCCAGTACTAGTTGACTCTTCATCCCCAGGTACATGTCCTGATGCATGTTTTGACATGTGTTCGCTGCGAGAGGATGCACTACCCAATGCCTGCATGGTATGTGTTGCCAAAATTTTAGATGACAATATAGGCACATATGATGGGTTCGGATGAGGTGATGTATGCATAGGAAGATCAAGATCGACACTTGTACCAACCCCTACTCCCTGGGTAACACCTGCAGTACCCTGATCATGGCCAGCAACATCATGAGGATGCAAAAAATCCTATAAAAACAACACATATTTTAGTTCATGACATAATAGAGTACAAAATATAAAACCATGAATGAACTTATGTTATAATTAAAGACCTCATGACAACTTACTTGAAATTTTTGTACTCTCTCAGTCAATATTTTAACCCTCTCTCTTATCTCATCTATTTGAGGCACTATGAATAACAATTGAAAGATTTCTTCATTGCATTTTTTTCTGTCTTCCTAATCATATCAAGAGGGTTTGTTGAATATGTGATGTCATCATCTAGTAACAATGACTACACCTCGACCCTATGGATACTCTCCTCTACTGTTGGTGCCTTTCCCCAATCAGTTGAGTGCAACAAGAATATTAAAAACATTATCAAAATTAACCCAATAAACTTATGAAAAAACCATAATAATAAAACATTTTGTTCGTATCTAATTTGTACAATTACAATGAGGTAAACCTATCAGATAGAAGTGCATGAAGATGCATAGTATTTTGTGGTCTAGGTCAGAGCCTTCCCCTTATGATCAATGTCCCACTGTGACAAAAATTAAATATAAAAAAACATTACTGAAATGAAACCAATAGACTTATGAAAAAAAACATAATAATAAAATGGTATATTGGAATCATTAATTGGAGGTTGGGTAAAATGGTATATAGTTTGTACCACCCCCATAATAACTATGTTTGTATCTTATCAATTCAAATTGTAATCAATTAGCAACTCTTCCCCTGTAGTTATTGATTTTATCGCACATACAAATACACAGTTTCCCTCGCGTGCCTCAAATATGCAATTGGATTGCTTATTTGTCGACCCAGGTCATGTACTATTTATAAACCTTGCAATATTCCCTGATGCTTTTGTCCTTCCATCAATGTACACAACCACTCCTTTATTTTGATCCTTATCTTTTAGTTGTATATAATTTGCTGGTAGTGCATACTTATGCATACTTTGTGTCTATTGAACCTGTTGCATCCAATATTTGTAACTATAATAGGGTCCAACATACTCCATGAATTCATTAAATTTTTCATAACATACCTTTGTATCGTCCATCCAAAATAGGCATAAACCATGTAATGACGGTGGTGCTATGTGATATGTCCTCTCGTTGACAAAAAAATTAGTGTTTATTGGAGGAAGTTCCTTGGGTACCCATTGTTTTTGTAGATGTTTGTACCTCAAGGGCACCTCAATGTCGCCTATGCTCTCATCATCATAAGAACATGACCTCCCTTCATCAAGAAAAAATTCCATGCATTTATGGAATTTTCTTCTAATCTTTTGACCTCTAGTTCATCTCACTCATTTAGACCTACTACATGTCTCACTTTCCTCTTCTCTTTCTGAATATCCCTCGCTTGAGGAAGATAGGTCTGACAAATACATATTTGGTGGTATGTGCACTCATAAGGATGTTGCATGAATTTCTTTCATGGTGATGTGATCCCAACGTGACATTATGATAAATCTAGGCCTAGTTAAGTCATCATAAGTTTATTCTTTTTCAATAAAAAATATTTAAGTCATCTTCAATCTTCCTATGTCTAATTGCTAGGAGACTTTTGGTATGTTTTAAGGTAGGATGAGTGGTTGCATCAATGTTCTAGTTCTCTATGACAAGTTTTCAACATCTTCAAATAGTGAAGGTTAAGCTCATAGTCATAATAGTGGTTTACAATTCCTGAGAGGAACGAATTTTAGCTGAAATCACATATTTTTAGAAAATATAATGATTTAAGCCTTTAAAAGTTCCATTTTAATGATTCCAATTGAAGAGGGTTTGATCAAATCACCTTAGATCAAACCCCCTTGGATAGAACCTCGCTAGTTTTAAACCATACCTATAAATGCGTCTCCTTTACACCTATCAAAATGCTGATAAAAATCACTTTGATTTCCATATACTTTGGGGTCAAATGAATTCATTTAAATTCTATTTGAAATGATTATGGTATTCTCGCAACGTATCCAAAGAATATACCTTAATATGGGTTTTGGTTTTTGTTATGTATTTGTTTTTAAGTTTTATTAAACATATTTTTCTATCGAAATGAATTTCTTTGTTCTTCACATGTGGAAAAATAGAATATTATCAAAAAAAAATTAAAATTAAAAAATATGAGTGCACTAGTTATTGAAGTCCTAATCCAACAAAAAAAATTAAATTAAATTTTTACATATACAAAAAAAGTTACG
>VDFB02326336.1:0-26978 GCA_007258455.2 Sequoia sempervirens | reverse complement strand
TAACATCCATCCTCTTAATACACAAGTAAACTCAAGAATTTACTAGAAGGTAAATAAACTTAGTAAACATGAGAGAATTTTTTTTTTTTTTAAATCATTTGCATAAGCACAAGAATAAAGTATAATTTTTCCAGATAAAATTCTAACTTGAATTCACATGTAATCATAACTAGAATCAAGATAATTCCTTAAAGAATAAAGAATAGTTTTACCTCATAGGTTTTGTTTGTCATAAGCCAGAACATGGAGTTCACTGCATCTGGAATGTTGATCTTTATCTTCACAAGCCTCAGAGAGTCTACTACTTCAGAGGGAGAGCATCATCTGAGTGCTTTACCTCCAACCACAGACTCAAGTGGTCCCTCGAACGCTTCCTAACTGGAAGTGACCCGGCCCTTCTCGAAGAGTATAGATATAAGGAAACGTCAAGTTTCTCCATCTGAGTCCTAGGGATATGTCCTACAAAACACAATCGACCATACAACTCTAGATTCCTTCTAGCTAAGTATGATCATTCTGATTGGTCATGCCATCTAAACACTCACCTCTGACTCGTCTTGGAACTGTCTCATCCTATAGATTACTTACTTTATTTGGTACTCTAGACACAAACTATTCTATATAGAAAATCCATTCTAGCCAATCTGACTTAGAACTAATCCTTAATCTAGGATATTCAATCAATGTAAAGACTTAAGGATTTCAACCTCTTAAAAGTCTCGTATTGTATCCTTGCAATATCTAGGGTTTATGACTCCCTGCCATTTTACTCTCAAGATTCAATACCCAACATCTTGTTGTGTTAAATCGAGCTTCGACATTATCGCAGAATCTCTTAAGGCATTATAAAGACTTCCTGCCTTGTTCTATGTTTTATCGACCTTTCATTGTCAATCAATATACATTCATATATACAATGTCATATTTGACATAAGCGTTACATATTTCTTATATCCTCCTTGTTTCAATACTAGGGTTTAGCTTCTTTAACCCAATGCATGGAAAAATCAAACATCTTTGTTCTCCGAGAATAATAGCATTAATGAAGCATAACAAAAGAGCAATTACTTCTAGTCTTACCCAAATGACTTAGCATTTCTCAAATTCACATTTCTTATAACATGAATAAGCACGATATCCAAGGAATATTCTCATTGATATATATATATCTTAATCAATGTCGATACTTCTCATGTAGTTAGTACTTTGACTAAGTTCAATCCTTCAACCTCAATAGGTTAGATTCGTAAGAGAAAATAAATTTCTTCCAACTTCCTTGTCTACTCAATTTCACATTCAATTAAGGATAGGGTATAAACTCATATGATTATCATCCTTTATATAAGTATGTCACATATACCTATAAGAACAATCTCAAATACAATAGACATGTAGGTTGAGTTTCGGTCTCCCAACATCCCCTTCTCAAAGTTGGTTATGACAATGATACCAAGTATTGGAAAAACAAAATTTATTTTGTACACATGGTTCTAAAATAAGTTCAACAAAGGCTACAAGATCAACATCAATACATTTCAAGATCTCTCTTTCTCTTGAGAACCATGACATAGGCAATTGGTGCTATCAAAGGCTATCTGGGGTTCCACACTCGTGGGTCACCCATTTCCTTAACATGTAATACAAAATTGACAAGAGGAATTCTATTTCCTACAAAGAAATCTTTTTCTATGTTGCAATCTCCTTACTTCAATATCATGATGATATTTTCTAATCCAAAAAGTCCCTTGAGAGAACTAGCAAGATTACATCTATAGAATTATCCTGGTCTTTAACATAGACTAAAGGATCTATTTCTTTTCTTTTTTTTTAGTTACCCACTACTATCTTAAAATCCAATTTCAATAATATATGACAATACAACATAAGTATAATGCGCTCTGGTTTTCTCCAAACCTCTTAGGTGCTATAAAATCCCTCATTACTCTAGGAATGTGAATGCGTTATACAATAACCATTCTTTGACTGACGTTAATCGAATAATCCTACAAGTTCTATTCACATATCAATAATTACAATCCTATTGGTAATCCAATGTTCACTATCTTTCATCTTAAATGAATTATGAACTCATACAAGTGTTTCCTCGATACCCTGAATAATTAAGTACATTGGCCCATTTCAAAGCAAGCAATGGTCTAACAATAGATACCAGATAATAAAGTTAAAGCAAGGCTTATATGCAGTAAACAAACCTATGCCATAACCATTATTCGCAGTAAAAAGATCTCACCTCTTACTGAGCCATAATGTTATCCAAAATCAGCCTTCTCTTTCAACACCTCACCTTCTCTACCCATCGTTCTGCTATCCGAGAGCATGTATGATATTCCACTCTTTTATTTCGACGGCGAAAGCCTTCTCCTCCTATCATGCTGTCATGCAATATCAAGACTTTTATCTAACAATAAGCATTAGCAACTACGCCTCCTCATTTCTCTGTGTTAAGCATCATTATTTAATATGATTTCTCCCCTGCGGAATACCTCTAGACTGAGATCCCACACACAGGCACTATTGATAGCTTTAGTAAGCATTATAGAATAGTCTTCTCACATGGTCTAGAAGACAAATTTTAGAGATCTCTTCTTCCCCTATGCCACTGCTTGGCATTCTTCTTTGTTACAATCTTCATCCTAAGCAATGGCTCTCACGCTCATCAATCTACTCTTATGAAATGTTTTTGAGCAATTCATGGCCGTGCTTCTGGGGAACGCACGGTGATTGAGATTGAGCCTGTCGAAAATTGAACAGTGGGCACTCCCCTCTCCCATCTTCCAAGATGGATTCGCAAGAATCAGTTATCCGAACAGATATCGAGGTCCCGAATCACGTGGGTTTTGACACCATTCAAATCATCTTTCAGATTTGTGTGCTTTCCCCCCCATGATACGTATATCCCATTCAAGTAAAGTCGTTCCAAAAATTAGTTCAAAAGCCGTTAAAGAAACGGTTGCCAAGAATCTGTTCCTCAGCTCCAATCGTCATCCCCTTTCCTATCAACGAGGTCTAAACTTTTACCTTCTACCTACATGACAATGTGGGTGTGCTACTTGGCGCAAAAATAAAGGGCAGTTTATAAGTTAGTTGTAAAAGTTGGTTGCCAAGGACTCAATTCCTCGGTACTTAGCTAGACACCGAAACATCCAGTAACTCCATCGATCTTGTCATTGCAGGAGTTGGTTAATAAAATAATTATGAAAAAGATTACATTTACCCGAAAGGTGTAATGCCTCCAAGGTAACTTGATTATGATAATGCTTAAATAGTCTTCAAGATAATAATTATCTCCTACATGAGAAGGAGGTTGCCACCATGTGGAACCAATAATATTTCTATAATATACCAGCGCCATCATTGGATAAGGATAAGTGCAGTCTAATATGGCCCCCAAAAGAATTGAAACAAAAGCCATTACCAAAGATTCTAAGAGTTGAACAATTTCTTCAAAGAAACTTTCTCTTCTTTAAATAAAAGTTGGGTCATATCGTTCAACTCTTGGCTTATGTAGCCACTGCCAATTTTAACATAATAATAATTTAAGAAAAAATTAACATCATGGGAAAGGTTGATGATATAGGTCGTTACGTCGTCTAACTAGCATATTCATCAAAGCGAACAAATTCAACGATGATCCTAAATTATCAACGTCCACATGAAATATCATAATGAGTCACCAAGAATAAATGTTTAGATATTGAACACATCATATATTTGAATATACTTATATGTGAGTCATTTTCATCACAAAAGCTTATGCATGCGCGTATGCGTCCATACGTTCTTGAACGTAAATGTTTGTATGTTGATGATGTCTGTCTTTGTACGTACATATGCATCCATTCACCCATCTATACGTGTACGAGTACATATGCTTACCTTATCGATAAGGTAACCTACATTCATATATTCATTTATTTTATATAATAAAAAGAGAGTTAATAACCCTTAAGAGAATCATATCAACACAAAGGTTGACTAAATGAGTACTATTGACAAGCTTTTAAACATGTTAAACAACATGCACTAGACATTAAACACCATCGACAACTTGTCGAGTCGAGAAGTAAACTTAGACCAAGAGAGTTGAGTATCACTCACCCGACTCAAGTAGGTTTGACCATTTTTGCATCAACACTAGACCTAAGATGGCGACAACCTGTTATTCCTTGTATCTATATCCTTCTCTCCAATGATGCTCTCACTTCTTTTCTCGGAGGGCAGAAACCTGATTCTTGAATGCAACTTTCCATCACCAACTAAATATTAGTGTATTAATAATCATTTCATAATCCTCATGAAGTCATCACATCTTGACAACTTTTAAACACATGACAATTTTAGTGAAATAAACATAACTCAAGAAAACATTGATTTCTCCAGACATTTTTCCTAAACATCTAATCATTGAATCATGCGTAATCATCTACTAATTACTTCAAAAGTAAAAAGTAAAACAGAGTTAAAGTTAGGGATGTAACTTACTTGCATTCCACCTAGTCCTTGAATTCCACCTAGTCTTTACATTCCACCTAGTCCTTGCATCCCACCTAGTTCTTGCATATCCCTAGCCCTTGCATATTCATGGTCCTTACATATTCATATCTCTTTCATCCTAGTCCTTGCATATTCCTAGTCTTTCATACATAGGTCACATTACATAGTCCTTGCATACATATATCATTCCACCTAGTTCTTGCATGTTCCACCCATTTGCATATCAAGACTATCTTACCTAACCTTTGCATGTTCCAAGAATTTAGTCCTTTCATCATCGATCTATTGATGGTCAAAATAACACAACAACAGTTAAACAAAATATCACTATCCTGCTCTCCTAAAAGAGAAAGAATAACACATGGATATCTTAGCTCCCAAGGTCTTTGTAGTTGGTTCTCAACTATGCAGATTTCACTCAATGGTTGATGTGAACTATAATGTTCAAGGGGCCTGCTAGTGTTGAGCTTCTGGATTATTTTAGGATCAAGCATGAATTTAAACCTATTTTGATTGGGGTTTTTAAAGAAACATAAAAAAATAGATCAAAGTTTTGGTACTGAAAAGAATGATAATTCATCTAACTTAACTAGACTTACCTTTCAAGGAATTATTAACTAAAACTGAAGATCAAAATTAACCTGTGATTAACACACAGTTGCATTCATTCACAGTGTTGATTTCAACAACTTATTACAAGTTACCATTTAAACAAAACACAAAATAAGATTTCATTCCTTGGAAGCTTTTAAAATCAAATGATTAACTCAAGATAAATACCATTTTGGAACACAATATGAAGTAGGTTCGAGTCTGGTTGCTCCTACTATTGGTAAAATAGATAAGCAACATTTAAAAATCTGGCACAATCACTAGTGTATAGAAAACCTATGTCTTCAGATTGTTTCCATCTACACTAAGAAAACTGAAAGATACATTATTGGATTCTACTGAATCTAACTCCTAGCTAAGAAGACAAAAGAAGCTCCCATTACAAGAATCAGGATGCAGCTCTGTCTCTTCTACCATTCAGAAAATCCGTCCTCTTGAAAAAAAATCTATCTCTAGACCTGTCTACTCCATTATCTCCTCTCACTGTCTCTATTCCTTCTCTTTTCTTCTACTAACTTACTAACCTTCTATTTTCTAACCCTTTACAAAGAGGCAAGAATTCCATATATAAAGAATATCAAAAGAATGCGTTGTCCCTTGTTTTAGGGTTTAAAAATATCTCACTTGGTTGCAGGAGGGTCGGCCCTCAGATCTTTTGAATAAAGTTGGTTCTACCTTAAATGTGCATCCCTACTATCCATGTTGGTGAAGGCTTTTTCCAGGGATGATCTCTGATATTTTGCAACTACAACATTTACTTCTAGCTTCCATGTCCATCCTCGAACCCCCTTGCAGAGCTGCATTGAATGCGCTAAAGCATTACCATTAATATTGGTCTACCCTTTTGCCCGTACACCCTAGTTGTCACCGTGACTCACAATTTCTTCCTCCTTCCATTCGGAAAGTTGACCATATTTAGGAAGTGGCATCAGACTTCCCATTAGATCCAAACACCATCATTCATCGAGCTACTCCATTGGCTCATTCACAGAGCAGATCCACACCGGTTGCATTTTGTCGATCTTCTTATTGGAGGTAGTCAACCAGTCCAACTATCATCGATCTGCCCCTTTAGCCTCTTTTGATTGGGAAAACATACTCCACGTAAGACTCCCGCATAGTCAATAGTTGTTCAGAATGAATTGCATGTCGATGAGACACCATCGGTGTCTCCCCGATGTGATTACATTCTGTAGCAGTTATCAGCATAACA
This sequence comes from Sequoia sempervirens, assembly GCA_007258455.2. Taxonomy (NCBI): domain Eukaryota; kingdom Viridiplantae; phylum Streptophyta; class Pinopsida; order Cupressales; family Cupressaceae; genus Sequoia; species Sequoia sempervirens. Next base: position 20,638 of record VDFB02326336.1, on the reverse strand, counting down.
TTTGCACTTGGCAAGATGTTACAGCGAGTGCTAAGAGTCATAGCAATAATCTTTTTCATTGGCAGGTTTGTCACTATCGGCAAGACTTTATTCCATCGGCATGACATTACATCGATCCCCTTCATCCTTCAACGAGCACATTCCATCTTGGGGAGACTCTGTGTTGAGAAGACCTTGATTGGTCAGCAAGACCTTTCGCTGAAGACACTCCTTTTCGTCGAGACTCTGATGGATCGGCGAGACCTTACGCCAAAATTCCTCTACTCTCCCTGAGCCCATTCTGTTTTGGCGAGAATTCCTCTAGAGACATCTTCAAATAAATAATTTGATCCTACAAAACAGATGCCTCCATTAGTTCTCAAAAGAAAAGAAAATATATTATAATAAAATACACTATTGCTTATGATTTCATTCAATTTTACTATGCCTTCGTCTTTTAGCCAAAAGGAACCCAACCGTAGTGGAGGCAGAACCAAAACAGAACCATAAACAACACCTAACTTTAAAACCGATGGGGGTAGGGCCAAAAACGAATCAAAACTGGGACCGGAGTTGGAATGGAAACAAGATACAAACCAAATGCCAACCTCTCATATTGCCGTCCCGACCCCAGCCCTGCAAAAAGGCAACAACGTAATCAGAAAACCCGACTCCTGACCAAGTGATTAGAATCAAAACAAAAAAAATGAACACAATGGAACTAGGACTGGAACCAAACCCAAACTAGAAACTTTTTCAAGTTTCAGGTTTGAATTCCGTTTTGATCCCACCTTCGACGACACCCAAAAAAGACAAAGAAAAAGGACAAGGAAGACAAGACGAAAGGGGAGAAAATACCCCATGACAAACTAAAAAACAAAAAGAAAAAGAACAAGACACATGGAACTGGGATCGGAACGGAACCCGAACCTAAAATTTTTGAAAGTTTTAGGGTTCGGTTCCAGTTCTGGTTCCGAGTCCGCCAGAACAATAAAAAAAAAACCTAAGGAAGAGGGAAAAAACCCCAAGACACGAGACATAAAATAGAGAGGAAAATGAGCAACCAAGAAGCTACAAAGGGAAAGGTGAAGTTGGGGTCGGGATGGAACCCAAACGAGAAATGTTGATAGAGTTCAGCATTTAGATTCAGCCCCAAACCCAGCTCCGAGAGAGAATGAAAAAATGAAAAACAAAGAACTATCTAACTGAACTAGGAAGAACAAGACCAATCTGGATATGATTCCAAGCTCGATATTGGTCCTAGTTCTGCTTTTGACAAAATAAAATAAAAATTCCTAAGGCAGAAAAGAAAGTCCAACGGGAAAAGAAAAGAACAAGGGGGACCCATTTTGTTCCACAATCAAACTGGGGTGGTTATGCAAGGCATAACAAATGGTGACTCAGTTGGAAAAATGGTTTAACCATTTTTAAGAAATCAAAGGATTCAGCTACCCAGAACTCTTGGTTTATGAACATCACAACTCTAGTTGGGTCAGTTTTAACAATCAAGGTTGAGCTAGAATCTCAAATGTAATCCCACAATGACTAGCCCTGAATTTGTATGTGCTTGATGGTGCATCATCCTTTTATAAATTTTTCTTCATCTTTTGGACAACAATGCACAAGATTTGAGCTACATGAGTTGATTCCCTTCAGTTTTCATGCAATGAGGTCTTGGGTATTGCTCCACTGCCAGTTAGGCATCCATAGCCCTGACAGAGATACCTCTAGTTTTGTCACATAATTGCTCTACTGCTAGCCAGGCATCCATAGCCTCGGTAGAGATGCTGGAATCACCCATTTATATTGAGTATTCTTTTCCCTTTAGACAGTTCTCTCTTTTTCTTTTCTTTGGAGTTTCAGATATTTCATTCAATTTTTTCTCAATATGGTAGATGTTTAACATCTGTTCTGGGTTCAAAACTACCATGGACCTCATGACAGCACTTGGGAGATCGGATTTTTCACTCAAATCTTGCAACACCATAGTCCTAGGACAAATATACCATTACAAAGGGAGATTATTTTGATGATTTTTGATAGATTCAGAGGAGCTAATGAAGGTTATTTACTTTGTACCTTCTTTTCAAGACTTTCCACAACTCCTATTGATAATGGGCATAAAGAAAAAGTTTAGCACAAAGTTACCTAACCAACAAACCTGAAAATAACTAAACCACTTCTCTCCTAATAACCAAAGCATGCTTTAGATAATAGAGCACCACTTCAAAATGGAAAGAATAGAGTAGCCCCCAAAGGAGAAAACAAGACAAAAAGAAAGAAAAAACAAACAAACAACAAAACTATTTACAAATAGAAAAGAAAATTATTTACAAATGGGAAACAAAACAAATTATTTACATAAAGAAAAATAAACTATTTACATGCAGGATAAAATTAGAAAGCCCTATGACTCGAAATAATGCTTATGAAACTGCCCATTGATAGGCAAGGGAACAAGTTCTCCAATTAAACTACTCAGTCTGAAAGTATTTTCTCCTAGGATCTCAGCAATCTAATAGGGACCCAACCAGAGCTTGTCAAATTTCTGGTGACTACCCTTCTTTTCCCTAGCTTTATCCCATAGCAGCACCAGATCTGATATCCCAAAGGATTTTATTTTGGCTCTTTTTTCAAACCACTGTTTGACAATAGCCTGGTGTCTAAAGAATTGCTGCAAGGCGGTATGATAGGGATGGGTTGGATGGAAACAATCACTGTTCCATGCTTTGGATCTTGCTAGGGAAGACTCCCATGGTGTCACACTCCACCACCTTAACCTATAGGACCCAATGTTTGTGTGGGTTCATCTGGTTCACCTTGCCAACCCAACTATCAAGTCAACTCCTAACAACCAAGCCAACCTTGGTGCAATGCTTCAACTCCTCCTTAGCCCTTAATCTGCCCTAAAGACTGACAATACCTCAACTGTCAATTAGACCTTGTAGGGGTGTAGATATGTATTCAACAGCTTCAAACCATCCTGCTAGGGTTCTTGAAAGTTCACCAAACTCCACCTTTCCATCACTTTCACCAAACCCTCATCTAGGGTTAAAAAGGCTACTAGCCCAAGAGCCCCAATTAGGCCACCATCTCTGAGAAAACTGGTCTTTCCTCAAACCTTTCCCAAGAACACCTCATTCTTTCTCTAAGGTCCTTGGTTGAAATGCACACCTCTCATATATTTTTGAGGTTTTGGGCCTTTATCAGCCGTACAAAGCCACAACTTGAAAATGGGCATAAACTAGGGTTTTTAAGCCATTTTCTGGTTTCCTTCAATCTATCAAGCCTTTCACCCACCCAATGAGTTAGTGGAACCTCCTCCTACTTACCAGACCTTGATAAGACCTTCCCCTACCTTCTCAAAAAGGAAATACAACAAGAATAATTCACCCCTGCAAGTTAAGTGCTTTGCACTCCTTGTCTTCCCTAGCCAGACTCTTCCTGGCTCACCTAAGGCAAGACTTTGCTGACAGCTCCTATGCTCACACCAACCCTAAAACATACCATATGTACACACATGAAGTCTAGTCACTGTTCCCAAAGGGCCATACAATTTGTACTATGGGAAAGTGGTCTAGCACTCCATTATTTACAAACTGTCTGGTTCAAACTAGCAACAGGGTTAAAATGAACTATTTACAAACAATGATTGTAAGCGAAACAAAAAGACTAAAAGATGGCACTCTAAGCTTGAGAAAACAATGAACTACATCCTCCACAAAACACAGTAACAACTTCAATCCATTAAAGCTCAATTATGAAGCAAAAATCAGAAATGACCCACAAAATACTATTTTTCTTTTAATTCACAAAATGTTTCCACAATACCAATACTTCCAACCCTACTCTCAGGTCGAGGCACACCTTAAATATGGTTCCTCAATAAATTATGCTCCCTTGGTTGGACATATTAGTTACATAATGGCAAGAGTTGTAAAATGCACTATGTTTTCCAACCTTTGCCAAGTTTTAGAAAACTAAGTAAGATGAGTTTCTAAACTCTTCCATCCTTTCACAACTTCTATCCTATAGATAAAACACATCCCTAAGCTATCTCCTCAACTCAATGTTCAACATTACCCTCATGATAGCAAAAAAAAAATTCATTCTAGATTTTCTAATTGCCTAGTGAAACTTCATGTTGTTCCTTAGGTGCTCCTGCACCATGGTATCTCTCTGCTCTTCTAATTTCAACAAGGCAGCTAATCTTACTTCTATCCTATCATCTCTAGAGTATAATTTTTGCATGAACTCAAGGATAGGTATTTTCAGATGGATAGGGAACACAGGCTCTTGGCCGTATACTAGCTTAAATTGTGAAGTATTTAAAGCAGCCTTAATCCTAGTCCTATCTACCCATAATGCAAACCTTAACTGGGTGTTCCAGTCCCTAGGGTTGTTCTCTAATATTTTTTTAATTACCCCTAAGAGATTCTTATTGGTTGACTTTGTAACTCCATTGCCTTACAGGTAATATTTTGAAGAATATTTCAAGACAATATTTGCAAACTAGGTAACAAAAGTATAGGTTGAGTTGCCACTTCTTGTTTCAGTTTCTCAAAACCCTTCTCAGCTTCTTGAGTCCACTTAAACTTAGTCTTTAAACCACCTTTGATTGTATCTACGACTGGTGCACATATGCCACTAAAGTTTCTTATGAATTTTCTATAAAATTGAGCTAATCCATTAAAACTTCTTACCTCTGTCCCTGTGGTTGGTGTAGGCTAGTTTAGAACAACTTCCACCTTGCTTGGATCCATCTTCAATGATCCTTGGGATAATACAAACCCAAAATACACAAGCTCCTATTTGAAGAACTCACATTTCTCTAGGTTGATGGATAAATTCTCTTCTTGCAATCTTCTAAGAACCAGTTCCACATGTTTTAGGTGTCCTTCTACTGTCTTACTAAAAATGAGTATATCATCAAGGTATACTACCACAAATTTCCTTGTAAAGTCTTTGAGCACTTCATTCATGAGCCTCATGAATGTGCTAGGGGCATTAGAGAGGCCAAATGGCATAACTCTCCACTCATACAACCCATCATTTGCCTTAAAAGTTGTCTTCCACTCATCTCCATCCTTGATTTTGATTTTATGGTATCCACTCTTGAGATCCAACTTGGTGAAGTACTGAGCTCCTCCAAGACAATCCATCAAGTCCTCAATTCTAGGAATAGGGAACCTATACCTAATTGTGATTCTATTTACCCCCAGAACTGCATAGCTCCACTTGCCTCCTCTCGGCTGCTAAGACCACCGTGGTACTGCCATATGCTGATGCCTTCCCAATCAATCCTTGATCTAATAACCCCTATATAATTTGTCTTAGCCACTCTAGCTTCCGATCCGGGGTGTTTGTAGATCTACTGTTTGGTAAATGAAGCCCCTAGTATGCAAAGTCAATAATCTAATGACTAATGGCTCTTTGAGGTAGGCCGCCGTGTCCCCCATCACCTACTAGCGGGTCTCATACTTCAAGCAACCTCTCGGATCGCCCGGCATGACCAAGTTTTAGCCTGTCCCATTTGTATCCTTTGCTGTACCCATGACCATATCCTTCTGACCTCCTTGATGTAGGTTGTTAATGAACTCTTTTCCACTGCTTAATAAGACACTAGAGGTCTTTGACTGTCCTTCTTCTTCATCTGACAGTGACTGCAACTTGAATGTCCTTCCATCCTTTATGAATGAGATAGTATTTGCCTTTCCCACCTATGATGAAACCTCACAGTATTGCCATGGTCTACCTCAATAGGCATGGCATGCATCCATGCACAATTCAAAATCACCTGTCTCTTTGTAATTCCTCCAATGAGAACTCCAACGCTGTCTCTCTATTGACAAGAATACCTGTCCCTTTGTCTTCAACCACCTTTTCGGTAGGATTAGTGGGGATAATCTTTTCTAACTCACCTCACTCATCGGCTTCCTCTGTGATTTTCACATGTTTCCAGGAACCCCAGTCCACTATAATCTTGCTACACCATTCCTAATATCTTGTGCATCTTACTCTAAATAAGGCTCTTTCTCTTTTTGGCTCTTCTTGACCGCCGTCTCCTAATTGCAACCTCTGTCAACATCGATTCTCCTAATTTCTAATCTTTAATGTGATCTAACCTTGCGACTTGATAGTCAAGTGGTGTCATCTCAGGTATTGCCACTCTTCTCATTTGATGAAGATGCTTTCTCCTGCACCTATAAGGTGGATGGGACCTACTTGACCGCCACAGTTAAATATTTTGGTAGTGGCAGCATGGTCTCACTTCTACCTTTCTCTCTCCTTCTCACGTATTTGAACCTCCCTGAGGTCCCTACCTTTTGTTATATCCTCTGTAGTTGTTTCCCCCCCACCTCCAGCTGCCCAGAATTTAATTATCCCCCTCACTTTGTTCAAATTCTCTACTCCTTTGCATCCGCACCACAGATGTCCTCATGATCTCCGCTTTGCCTCTACTTCTTTAGAAGCTTGACTTTGTTTCCTCTTGCTTCTTTCCTCAATCTTTATGGCTAATTGGTAACATTGGTGTACTGTATTAGGACTTAGAAGAATCATCTCCTCTTGGATGTTCCACTTCAAGCTATTAAGATACCTAGCCACCTTGAGACTTTCATCTTCGGAAACATTAGACCTCATACAAAGTTTTTGGAACTCCTTAGTGTAAGTGTTCACATCTTGATCTCTTTGCCTCAAGCTCTATATTTTCTTATGCAACTGAATCTCATAATCATCTGGCATGTATGCTTCTCTTAACTTGGCAACCATTCCCTTCCAAGTAGTGATAGGCTGCTTGCCTTCCTTTTCCCTCTCTGTCTAAATGAACTTCCACCATGTTAAGGAAGAACCTCTCAGTCTTGATTTGGCCACCTTTACCTTCTGTGCTTCAGTGACTCCATCACATTCAAAATGGTTTTCCATTCCCTCTATCCAATCCATAACTAAATAAGCTTCCATTTTTCCACTAAACAGTGGTATGCCTTCAAGTGTTTTTCCACTCAAAGCCTTCAATGCTTTCAAGAAAGGCTCTTCTTTCAAACCAGGGTCAGGTTCAGGGGTCTTGTCTTCCTCTGCAACCTCTTCCTCCTTTGGTACCCTTCCTTCTAACTGTGTGTTCCTCATTACTTGCTCAAGTTGGGCTATTCTTTCCCTCATTAGCCTATTTTCTTCCTCCTGTTCTTCGACCATCTTAGCCAATTCAGCAGTTGCCACCATGATGGTAGAACCACTAGATTCAAGGTCTGACATACAAGATTCTTCCCAAATATTTAACTTGCTCTGATACCAATCTAATAGGGATGGGTTGCCTGGAAACAATCACTGTTCCATGCTTTAGATCTTGCTAGGGAAGACCCCCATGGTGTCACACTCCACCACCTTAACCTATAGGACCCAATGTTTGTGTGGGTTCCCCTGGTTCACCTTGCCAACCCAAATATCAAGTCAACTCCTAACAACCAAGCCAACCTTGGTGCAATGCTTCAACTCCTCCTTAGCCCTTAATCTACCCTAAAGACTAACAATACCTCAACTCTCAATTAGACCTTGTAGGGGTGTAGATATGTATTCAACAGCTTCAAACCATCCTCCTAGGGTTCTTGAAAGTTCACCAAACTCCACCTTTCCATTGCTTTCACCAAACCCTCATCTAGGGTTAAAAAGGCTACAAGCCCAAGAGCCCCAATTAGGCCTCCATCTCTGAGAAAACTAGTCTTTGCTCAAACATTTCCCAAGAACACCTCATTCTTTCTCTGAGGCCCTTGGTTCAAATTCACATCTCTCAAATATTTTTGAGGTCTTGGGCCTTTATCAGTCGTACAAAGCCACAACTTGAAAATGGGCATAAACTAGGGTTTTCAAGCCATTTTCTTGTTGCCTTCAATCTATAAGGACTTTCACCCACCCAATGAGTTAGTGGAACCTCCTCCTACTTACTAGACCTTGGTAAGACCTTCCCCTACCTTCTCAAAAAGGAAATACAACAAGAATTAATCACCCCTGCAAGTTAAGTGCTTTGCACTCCTTGTCTTCCCTAGTCGGACTCTTCCTAGCTCACCTAGGGAAAGACTTTGCTGACAGCTCCTATGCTCACACCGACCCTAAAACCTACCATATGTACATACATGGAGTCTAGTCACTGTTCCCAAAGGGCAGTACAATTTGTACTGTGGGAAAGTGGTCTAGCACTCCATTCTTTACAAACTGTCTGGTTTAGACCAGCAACAAGGTTAAAATAAACTATTTACAAACAATGATTGTAAGTGAAAAAAAAAAGGCTAAAAGATGGCACTCTAAGCTTTAAAAAACAATGAAATACATCCTCCATGAAACACAGTAACAACTTCAATCCATTAAAGCTCTATTATGAAGCAAAAATCAGAAATAACCCACAAAACACTATTTTTCTTTTAATTCACAAAATGTTTTCACAATACCAATACTTCCAACCCTTATCCCAAGTCGAGGCACACCTTAAATATGGTTCCTAAATTAGCTATGCTCCATTGTTTGGACATATTAGTTACATAATGGCAAGAGTTGTAAAATGCACTATGTTTTTCAACCTTTGCTAATTTTTAGAAAACTAAGTAAGATCAGTTTCTAAACTCTTCCATCCTTTCATAACTTCTATCCTAGAGATAAAATACATACCTAAGCTATCTCCTCAACTCAATGGTCAACATAACCCTCATGATAGCAAAACAAAATTTCATTCTAGATTTTCTAATTGCCTAGTGAAACTGCCTGTTGTTCCTTAGGTGCTCCTGCACCATGGTATCTCTCTGCTCTTCTAATTTCAACAAGGCAGCTAATCTTACTTCTATCCTATCATTTCTAGAGTAGAATTTCTGCATGAACTCAAGGATAGGTATTTTCAGATGGATAGGGAACACAGGCTCTTGGCCATATACTAGCTTAAATTGTGAAGTCTTTAAAGCAGCCTTAATCCTAGTCCTATCTACCCATAATGCAAACCTTAACTGGGTGTGCCAGTCCCAAGGGTTGTTCTCTAATAGTTTCTTCATTACCCCTAAGAGATTCTTATTGGTTGACTCTGCAACTCCATTGCCTTATGGGTAATAGTTTGAAGAATATTTCAAGACAATTTTGTGATCATATGCGCAAGAAATGAACTCAACAGAAGAGAAGGAAGAGCCATTGTCACATACCAAAGTGAAGGGTACCCCAAACCTAGTTGTGATGCATTCGGTGAGGAACTTGATCACTACCTCTGTTGTGTTGTCCTTGCAAGGGATAGCCTTTTTCCATCTTGTGTAGTAATCAGTGGCAGTCAAAATAACTTTTTGTAGAAGAATTTGCGTTAATGACCTCGATAAAGTCCAACACCCATTGGGAAAATGGTCTTACCTCATAGACAGGCTGCAATGGCATGGATGAATGGAATTCTTTTGATGCAGAGATCTAACATATGTGACATGTTCTTGTATAATGATGGGAATCTTTGAACACACACGGCCAGTAATAACTAGATTTGAGGATCTAGTGTGCCAATGAATCTGCAGACCCATGACCTGTGCCATGTTTCCCATGAAATTCAGTGATCACATGTTTAGCCTCTTGTTGATCAAGGCATCATAGATATACTCCTTCAAAATTATTCCTATATAGCAATCTTCCTTTGAGCATATAATGAGAGCTCTTCATTCTCACTGCCCTCCTCTGAGTTATATTCATTCCCTGTGGGCACTAATTATTGAGCATGAAGTAAATGATATCAACATACCAAGGGTCGCTGGAAAGGACTGAGTTGTGTATTGCTAACAAAGGATTTTGTCACCAACATTCGCCATGGATTGAGATAGGCCCAAACCTCGGACAAGTTTCATAGGGCGTATCTCTAGGTCAAACTCCTGCAAAATGGCCATCCATTTCCCTCTTCATTCTCCTAGTTCGCTCTGCATGAGTAAAGACTGCACAGCAGCATCAGGAACTACACCAATGATTTGACTTCAGAGAAAGTAGTACTTGAAATTCTCGACAGCTCTGACCAGCGCAAAAGTTTTTTTTTCAAGGGGTGGGTATTTGATTTCAGCATTTTTGAATAGGGAACTCATGAAAGCGATTGGTCTTTCCTCTCCCTCTTCTCTTTGTTGAGTTTAGACATCTGCATAGGAATGCTCAGAGGCAAAAGAGTAAATATAGAATGGCATCAAGTAGTCAGGGATGGTGAGGACTGGAGCTTCCAAAATGGATCACTTGACCTGTGAAAATGTGACCTTCACCTCATCACTCCACTCTATATTTGCATCTTTCTTCATCATTTCATTCAATGCTTTTACAATTTTTGCAAAGCCCATGATAAACTTTCTCACAAAATTTATCTTTATGAAGAAGGATGTCATCTCCTTCTTGCTCCCTGGCATAGCTATCTTCAGAATGGACTCAACTCGGTCTGCATAAATTGATATCCCTCTTTCTAAGATTATGTGTCCCAGAAGCTTCCTTTCACAAACCCCAAACACACACTTTTTAGGATTCAAGGAGACTCCATACTAGATACATCTTTGAAGAACTCTAGCCAAGTCTACAACGCGGTTCAGTCTATCTTTGGAGAATACGGTCAGGTCATCCATGTAAACAATGATGCATTTTTCGATTAAGTCCTTGAATGCTACGTCCATGGTGCACTAAAAAATTTCTCCAGTGTTTATCAGACCAAATGGCATCCTTTTGTATGCAAATGTTCCCCACTTGGTAGTGAAGGATGTCTTCATTCTGTCTTCATAGTTAACCATTACTTGATTGTATCCAGAGTAACCATCTTGGAATGTTATCATCTGGGACCCATTGATAGTTTGCAAGACTTCATCCAGAGAAGGGAGTGGGTAATTATCCTTTTCTGAAGCTCCGTTCAGATTCTTGAAGTCTACGCATAGCCTGATCTCTCTAATTTTCTTACGGACTGGAACCAAGTTAGCCACCCAGGTTGAATGTCACATAGGGAAGATTATCCTTGCAAAAAGAAATTTTTGAACTTTTTAAAGGATCAGTGGCTTGATAAGGGCATTGATAAGGCATTGCTTCTGTCGGAATGGTTTAGCTTTGAGCTTTAGAGGGATGGTATGAGTTATTACAGAAGCATCAAATATTTTTAAATCCTCATACCCCCAGGCTATCGCAGCAATATATTTCTTCAGTGCCCTCAGTATATCTTTTATGATTGTTTTAGGGAAATCTTTCCCTATGCAAACATTTCTTTTAGGGCTAGAATTAGCTAGGTTAACAATTTCATATTCACCTCCTTTATATTTAGCTGATATTTTCTCCTGATCCCTGGGGTTTGAATAAAAAATTATTTCCAAGGCCACCATTCCCTTGGGGATGCTATTACTCTTTAGATTGAGGACCCCCTCTATATCACAATCTCCAAGGTTCCAATCTCCTTTATCCCTATTGGACTCATCAATGATTTGTCCTTCAAAAACATCTGAACTTGCTAGAAAAGTAAGGATATGTCGATCATCATCAAAAACTTGAAAGTTCCTGACATTATCAGGAACAGTAGGGGTGGATATCAATTCCACTGATAATTTCTTAAGCCTAGAGCCTTGCATAGGTTCCAGGGTACTTGCAACAACGACCAATGAATTAGCTATATGATTTTCTTATCTAGGGATTAAGCTAATCCCAAAAGCATCAAAGTCTTCAATTAAGTTCCATACTTGATTTCTATAAGTTGCCATCCTTCTATTGTGACATGTGTATTGGCTGTGCACTTGCTTGATAACAATTTCTGAATTTCCCTTGACCATCAAGGCTGTGACTTTCTTCTTATGTGCGAACATCAGCCCCCGAGCTAGAGCTTCATATTCTGCTACGTTGTTAGTGCATCAAAATTGCAACCTGTAAGAAGCAAGGAAAGTTTTCCCTTTCAGGCTGGTTAACTCGATCCCAACACCACAACCTATTTTGGACTTGGATCCATCAAACGTGAGGGTCCAAAGCTAGTCATAAGTTGGAGTTGATCCTTTTGAAGTTGTTATGGGCGCTTGGGTTAGATGAGCCATAGGTGGGGCTCTTTGACCTTTTGCATCAAATATAGGGAAAGGGTGCCTTGTAGGTTCTTTAGGTACACTTTCCAATTCCTGCTTAGTTATATCATATAATCTATGGCTATCCTTCTAACAGTCACCTATGTCTTTGGTTAACCCCTTGGGTTTTGGTATACTTGTGAGTACAGGGGTGTCAAACAAACCTTGGAGTTTCTTCTCATCAATATGTTGATTTAGAAATGTGCCTGGAGTAGGTTCAATTTGAGAAGGATCTTCCTTTGAAGGTATCCTACCCCTGGTTAACATTATTTCTTCCTTGGCTTCAAATGAGAAGTGGTCTGCAACGGTCTCAGGGTGACTTAAGCTAACTTCCCCAACTTGGGAAACATGACTTAAAATGTCCATGCAAGGTTGGAAAGTCAATTCAGGATGATGTTGGTAATGCACCCTGCACCAGTTAGGGAGTAGAAGACTCTGCAAATTGGTATCTTCCCCTAAGACCAGCTGATCCTACTGTATCTTCTTGATCAATGCTTGTTGGTTTTCATTAATCACAGAATCAGGGAACTTTTGTATTGGCAATTCTTTAGGATCAAGAATATAGAAGGTTAAAATTTCCTCTCTTTTATAAACCCCCATCCCAGTTTCAAAGTAAGCTACCTCATTGGGGCAATCATATTCAGTAATGATATGCTTGAGGTGAGGTTCACTTTCAACCCTTATCTACGTAGGAATTCCCCTCCATGGTAACCACATATGTGAAAAGTCGAGGGAGAGATAACCCCCTATACCTTTCATCAAACCTCTACTCAACAACATACCATAGGTCTCAGGAATGTCTACTACTTGAATGTATATATTGGTTTGAATCCTAGGGTCTGACCCTACTTGGACATGTATGTTTCTTAACTCTCCCACTACATTAACCTCTGTCTTGTCAAATTGGATGACCTTCTTGTTTGTTTGGACAGGGTTCAATCCCAACTTCTTGCATATAGAAAATGACATAACATTGCCAGAAGCTCCGGAATCTAACAAACAATTATGTAGGTTCTTCCCACATATTCTTAATCTCAAAAGAAATGGTGGAGTACCTACCTTGCTTCTGTACAAGGCTGCGTTCATTTCTGCAGTAGGGGCTACCTTTTTTTTTCCTTTCGATTTATCAGCTTGCTCCAAAACTTTCAACACTATCTCCCATTGAGCAGGGCACCACTTTAAGATGTCAAAGTATGACAAAGAAGTTTTTTGTTTCTATATCTCAGAAAAAAGATCAAATTATGTGTTGTAGCTTGCATTACCTTTGAAAACACCAGGAGAATTACCTTTGTTATGGAAGTTAGGTGGACCTTTTTATGGAGGGTTATTATCAGTACTTTGATTTGGAGGCACCATGTGAATAGGTGGCGCTGATGTGGTGAATGGAACCTTATTTTGATTTCTTAGGAAGTGTCCTCCCTTTGTCTGAAAGGCTTAGGCATCATACATGTCTTCCTTTGGTTCATTCTCACTCTGCATTGGGAATGAGGGTTCTTCTTCAAAGAGGTCATAATTCATTGTTGTATCCACTGAGTCACCTCCTTTGTTTGGGTTCCCTTGGAATGCTTGGGCATCTACCTATGTCATCTTGACAATTTTCTCCATTTCAAGGCAGTTCACCTAAGAATGAGTGGTAGTATCATACAACCTACACCAGTTAGTCATTAAATTAGGGTCAGCCACATTTGTAGTATGTGACCTCTCCTCATTAGCTTGATAATTGTGTGAAACTCCACCATTGTTGGGATCTGTATTCTATTGTAAGTTGTTATTTGGTCTCTGGTTGTATCCTCTATTTTGGTTTTGATAGCCTTGTGTAGACACCTAAAAATGACCTAGGCCTGCAAGCTTCATTTTTACCACTTTCATCTTATCATAATTAAGACATTTAATTATGTCCTTGGTCCACATTCAACTATTAATTAAATAATTTATAATTGTTTAATTAATTCATGTCTTTGCATTCTTCATGATTATTAAATAAATAAAATTTATTTATTTATTAAATACGTCATTAATTGTCTAAGTCTTCTCTTAATTAAATAAATTTCTTAATTTATTTAATTACCCTTTGTCATATATTTCTTCCTTATTATTAAATAAATAAGTTTTATTTATTTATTTAATATGTCACTAACTGTCATAATTAAATGAATTGATTAATTTATTTAATTAATTAGTCTTATCTTCTAAATTAAATAATTAAATTTAATTATTTAATTGCCTAAATTAATATTCCTCTTATTTTAAATAAAATAAATTATTTAAAATGCCATCACAATCTTAACTGATAGTTCACTTTGGTAAATAATTGAAAAATCAATTATTTATTATTTCACAAAATCATTATTTTGAATTAACTCAATTCAAAATGGAAACTAATCTTCCAAAAATCAAGTAATCGGGCAGATTCTTGATTTTCCAAATCTAATCTTCAGTTCAGTCTTTATCTTCTTCTTTTTCAAAAATCTTTATTTTCTATTTAATTTGTCTCATTTATTTTCCACCGTCGATCCAATTATCTGAGATATTATCTTGACCGTTTGATTAATGAATTTTCCCTAACCCTAATTAGGGATTCTCAGGTTTAATCTGGACCTCTCATTCTAGGTCTTTCTTTGAATTTAATCTCATCGTCCACTCAAAATTGGTTTTTCTATAAAAGAAAATTTTGCTCATAATTTTGGGACTTGTCATTTTTAATATAGGCATTATAGTCACTTTAGCATTGGTAGTCATTATTTTCATTTATCATATTGTCATAGACAGGCATAATTTTATCAAATCCTTCAACATTTGCATAGGGCTTTGGCATTATTATAGGTTGCTCAATTTGAAATCTGAGGGCCTCATTGACTTGTTGCAAACTAGGAGGTGTAACAAAGGTGAACCATGGAAGATGAAGATTTCTGGTAGTATTACTCCTTTTATTTTCATTATATTTCCTTTGTGCTTTGTTATTTCATTGGATTTTGATGTTTATGATTTAATAAGCTAACCCATCTAAATTTCCATAGATACATTTGGTGAACCCAACGTGAACATGACTCTATTATTTGCTATTATTTCCATACAATTTTGTGTTTTATGTTGTTTTTGAAGGTATAAGTATGGAGCGACGCAACCATTTTTTTAAAAAATTGTGACGCATTTGATGTGTTGTGACACATTCACAAACAGGAAAGCCGCAATCTCTCTGTCAAGCTGCAATCGTAGTCTAGAAAGCCGTAGTTGAAATACAGAGCTACATTTGATGAACCAAGCGACGCATTTGCTATCATGATGCATTCACCTGGTAAAGTTTTCTTCTCATTTGCATTCAGATTTTTAAGGTTTCTCTATTCTTTCTGTTTTCTTTTAGCATTCTAGTTTATTTTTTGCATTCTGCCCAGTAGAGGCTGTCGTGTTACTAATTGTGTTTCACAGTGTGTGGCGGTTACGTTTCATGGGTCCAAGACTGGTGTATAAAACTACTAACTTGTGGTTTTGCAGCTACGCTTGTTAAAGACTCATTTTTCAAACAACGTGTTTGCGATTTCTAGTGTAGAAAAAAATTTCATTTTCGTACTTTTAAAATGGATGTGTGTTTGTATCTGTTTGATTGTGTTTGAAAAATGGTAGGTGAGTATGCTCTCACTTGGTGAAAACCTTCATGATCAGAAAACCATACCCATTTTTATCTATTATTACCTTGACTTGGTATATCGAAGTATCCTCTCCCCTTGCGCTTTCAAGTGATCTTGGGTGTAAGAGAAACAGTTACCAACTCTAGAAATTGGGCCTGCCTGGGGATTTCATCAACCCAATGTGACTCAAACCGGCAACGGAGCTAAAGAAAAGCTACCCCCGACTGGTATATAAATGTAAACCTTAAGGGAAAACCTAAGGTTGCTTGTGCAGATGTGTCATACAGATGGAGTTGTACTCCCTTAAACCCTATTGAGCTTAACCTCTTTAGGCTAGAGTGCCACCTTAATGGTGATTAATCTCTTGCCCCATGTATGGCCACTTGAACGGGGGTTTCTAACTAAAAAATTTTGTGTAGTAAGCAAAAATCCTTCTATTTTCTAGCGCAGCACCGGTCGGTGTGAAGGCATCCACACTTTCACAGTTTGTAGTAGAGGTGATTAGCTCGCCATGGGAGTTTCATGGGGGTTGGAAGCTTGGTTGGCTTGAGAAGAGAGTGCACTGTAAGGGGGAGCCTGTGTAGCCAAGCTTCTGAATTCACATGCTACAGATATGTGGTTGGGGAAACCCGCATGGAATCTAGCAAATACTGTCATGGCCTAACCTAGGATTGTGCTTATCTGATGTGTGTTTGGTTACTTTTAAAACACTATGCTTATCAAGTGTTTTCTGAAATGATCAAATTTACAGCTCCAAACAAAACATTCAACACCAAACAGATCAAACTTGCAATCAAAATGACAAGAAAATCAATTTGAAACAAAACTGTGTCGCATCTGTTGAACTGCAATCGATTTTCTGCACCGCAATTGCTCTGTTAAACTACAAATGACATTTAAAACGCCGCATTTGTAGGTGTCACAATGCATCTAAACACTTCAGAGCCGCATATGCAAAACTGAGACATAATTGATTGTCATTGAGTCGCATCTGACAAATTGAGTCGCATTTGTCTGTTTCTCAGTCGCATTTGCTGGAATTGAGCCGCATTCGCAAAACCATGATGCAACTGACACCTCAAATGACGTATTTTCCTGTCACTGTTTAAAACTGCATACAAAGTCAAATCTAAAGTCTTAATCTTCTCAGTCATTTTCCAAACACTTTTTCCAAGAAGATTCTGTCAGAAACCAAACTTGAAATTGCTCAAAGTCTTGACCATTAGTTTGCATTCATCACCATAGGTTTCACTCTTCATTATCTTTAGTTGCATACATTCGACATTAGGTTGTCCTTAGGTTCACATTTTTTTTGCATATTTAGGATTAGGTAAACCTCAACACAATTTTGCAACATCATTGTTTTCGAAACTAGGCTCTTTTGGACTAAGTTATCAAACCCCTTTTTTTAGTCATTGTCCTCTTTTCTGAAATTTTCCAACTCAAAAGTCTAGTTTGGAAAATTCACTAATCATATCGACCTTGTCACCTTGTCATTTTCAACAAAGTCCTCTAGTAACCAAAATCGAAAACAAAGTTTGAGCTTAGAAGTGCTTAGGTACCCTTGTCTTAAATTGCATTTTAGATTTTCACATTGCATGTCCTATTCACAAAAATCCAAAAACATTAGTCATCCTAGTCATCATTTTGAACTTAGACCTTGCATAGTATCATCATTATTAGTTGTCATTCCCATTTGAGAAATCTCATTTATGGTGGAAACTAGACTCCAAAAACAACAACAAATGGTAAACTTTCGACAAGACCCCACTTCCACTGTTGATAATCCTACAAATGACCCAAACTTGACCTTTTATGATCTATTTTCCAATTCAAACAATCAACCTCCAATGACAACGCAATCCTCATCAAACTGTGCATTCAAACTTTTCTTGCAAAAAGATGAATATGGTCAAATACTTGAGGAAAACTTAGAGGCAATAGCACAAGACCCAGAGGCCTCTCAATTCATTGAAACAATGGTTCGTCATGACAGAGATAGATACCTGGCTATACTCTTGAGTGAAGGAGCCAAATTACCTCAAGGATTTGACATTAACATGATAAATTGGACACTTCCTAACCCTAATAACACCAACAAACATAACATGTTACATAGTGGTCAACCTTCAAACACTATGAGCAATACTCCCGTTGACACCACAACGACAGTGCATGCTACCCCCAACATCCCAAACACCTCCAACGCCATAAATACCATGACAGTAAATGCCACGATAATAAATACCATGGGGGCATCATCAAGTCACAACAACCCCCCCTTGACAACTACATCTACTACCACAAGCACAACTTCGACATATCCGCTCAGTGGTATTTCACAAAATCCTTCGAGAGGAGGCACAATACGTATCTTTAACCAAGGACAACAACCAAATGTTAACACGACAACACAGTTACATGTCATTGCCTCCCAAAGTACAAACACAAACATTCCTCCTAGGCAAACTCAACAATTTACACAAGGCGGGCAAGTAACACAACCCATGGCATCATTAACACATCATAACATTCATGGTCATCACATCCCTCAGATAACGACACACATGGTTGGGGGACACATCCCAACCTACTCATCTAATGTTCATACTCATCAACATGCACCCAATCATAACTTCTGATATCAACAACACACCAATCCGCATACATCATACATACCACAACAATCCATACCACCACAATACACCAATATTCACGCACAACAAACAGGGACCTATGGTGTACCAGGCAATCCAACGTACGAAAACATAAATGACCCTATTGTGGATGCCCTCCAAACAAGACTAATGGGTTTAGAAAAAACTATCCAAAATATATACATTTTAGGCCAGAAATCAAAAATATCATATGACCTAAATGTATACCCATTCGACATGAGCATATACATGCCTCCATTTCCTCCGGGATATGTGTCACCCAACTTCACAAAATATAGAGGCAAGACAAACCCCATTGAGCATGTTCGCGAATTTGCAACCAATTGTATGGACATCGCCTATGAACAAACATACTTGATGAGACTTTTTTCTAAAAGTCTGGCAGGTTAGGCCCTTGAATGGTTTTCCACTCAAAAGGATATCCAAACATGGGACAAGCTTAAATGAAAATTCATCAAAAACTACGCGTACAACATTGACATGGACACCTCCATCACTAGCTTTTGCAATCTCACCCAAGAGGATGCTGGAGAGACATTTATCCCATTTTTTCAAAAATGGAGAAGCCTTGCTAGTCGATGTCACATTGACATCCCCAAAAGGGAGAAAGTCGACATGTTTATCTAAACACTTTTGGGGCCTCTAAAATATGCATTGCAAATACACTGTTGCACAAACTTCACAGATTTAGTCAAAAAAGGGGTCTAGATTGAGAAAGCCCTTATCGCAAAGGGAGAATTACGATATGGTTCCAAAAACGCAAATGTCAATCCAACCACTGACAAGAACAAGTACTGGGTAAAAAATAAACACGTTACAAATGACGGTGTTGTTGATGCCAAGACTACAAACATTGTGGGTCCTATACTGGCCCTAAAAGGGGTTCAACAACAACACCAACCAACAACGACATCAACACCCTCTCCTAATGGCCCTTTCAACAATCAAAACAGTCAAAATAACTAGGGACAATACCATCAGATGAGACAATTTCCTAAAGGTCGCACATACACTCCTTTAGGTGAACCCATTGAAGAAGTCCTTAAGAAATGTCTCCAGAATGGGGTCATTACACTCTAAGAACCAAAACCATATGACCCAGGACAATTCAAACCAGCATGGTGGAATGACAATGCATTTTGTGAATACCTTCAAGGAAATGGACATACAACCTCTAACTGTCGACAATTGAAAAACCTAATAGAAGATCTTATCGAAAGTCGCATCATTGAAGTAGGTGGATCTCAATTTGCCTCCAATTTAGATCATACTATCCATAAGAATCCACTGCAGGACCATGGTTCTCATAATGCTTCAACGTTAGGACCACAGATGCACAATAATCAAGCTAACTTCACTTGAGTCAAGTATGACTATTCCAGTGGACCTATTATAAACAATGTCTGAATTGACAATGAATACATCAATACCATTACAGTTAGGAGAGCAACCCAATGTAATGCTACTACTCGTAGTGGCAAGGTCACCACAGCTGGTCCACCTCCTGCTATACAAGCCAAAGTCACCATACCAGGCCCATCTACTAAATAGCCAAAACCTGTCCCGACCATAAAGTAATGGAAACCCAAAAGTCAATTCAACCTCATCGACCAACTAGGAAAGACTCCCGCACAAATCTCTATACTTGAGTTGCTTCATATATCTCCCACACACAAGGATATCCTAGATAAAACCTTGCTTGAGTCATCAGTCCCGAAAGACATCGATGTTAATCAATTTGAAACCATGGTGGGATATCTCACTGCGCTTCACCACGTCACCTTCTCGGAGCATGATTACTCATCACCTAAAACCAACCACAATTATGCATTGCACATAGAAACTTTTGTCCACAAGTACAAAGTTAGACAGGTTTTAGTAGATGGTGGAGTAGGATTGAATATATGCTCCCTCAAACTAGTTAAGTCTCTAGGGTTCTCTGATGCATGTGTAGACCCAACGAAGAGTATAGTGATCAAAGCATATGATGATGAGGAACGCTCTTCACAGGGCATTATCTCTCTCCCAATCAGAGTGGGACCGATCATTGTGGACACAACCTGCTAGGTCCTGGATTTGGAACTACCATATAACATCTTACTAGGCCATCCATGGATTCATTCCTTAAAATCCGTTTCATCCACATACCACCAATGCCTAAATTTTCCATTTGACGGCACGAAAATAACCATATATGGAGACCCCAACCCCTTCCAATATTGTACCAACCTAAGGGGTACTTCTGAAAACTATGTGCCTATTAACCGAGAAGCACCTGGCTCCTAGTCATCCAAATACG
>VDFB02326335.1:0-22533 GCA_007258455.2 Sequoia sempervirens | reverse complement strand
TGTTCGCTCATGGTGTTGTTTTGAGTGTTTTTTTTCCTAGGGTTCCTTCTTTGGTAGATTTGCATTAACCAACTTTTCACAGGATGGCAGGATTATGCTCTGATACCACTATAATGTCCCCTATCCCACTTTGCCCTAAAATTCGTCAATTGGTCACAAGTTCCACCAACTAGGGTTAGGGTTTTCTCCTTATCAAATGAATAGCTCTTTGATTGAAACCTACAAGCACCACGTGAACAATATTTCCACACATGCAGCCCCCACGGGTTAGAGGAGTTGATTTGAGTCTTGGGTTTGCTCCCCGAGGTCTTGGGTTTGACTCTCTTTAGCCCAAAAATCACCCCGCTGCGGACACTAGGGGGTTGCGTTGGTTACCCTGTGGCCGCAGGGATTAGTATCGCCTCAAACTCACCCCGTAAAGGGAACCCGCTCGGCTTGAGTCGCGGGGATACCCTGACGAGAACAAAAAAAAACAAATATTTCCACACATGCACATATCTGTTAGCATTAGCATCATGGCATCCATTTATAGATTCATCACAAATGCAACTATTATGAACTAGGAGGAGAAACATGGTGGGTCCTCCCGAAGCCATTTGCCAAGCCTAAGAGGTTGTATACCACAACTCTCCCTGCTGGCGATTTGTACCTGCTTTTCCCAGCGATGTCACAACCCTGGAAGACACTTCGCCTACTGGTGGAATTGGACAGAGCTTACAAACGGTCTAGGCACTTCCACTCATCCATGGCCCATCCTTCCCTTGGGATTGGGCAGATCTTAATTGGGACCTCCACTCATCCATGGCCCATCCTTGCGTTAGGATTGGGCGGATCTTAAGTGGGACCTCCACTCATCCATGGCCCATCCTTGCCTTAGGATTGGGCGGATCTTAAGTGGGACCTCCACTCATCCATGGCCCATGCTTGCCTTAGGACTTGGCGGATCTTAAGTAGGATCTCTAGGCACGCACCACTTTCTTAGGCCCTTTTTCACAAGCAGGTTTTCAAACAGATTTAATCATTCAGATTTATCCTTAGACATTGATGTATAACAGTAACTATGTTTAAGACAACATCTAAATCCATGCCTAAGAAATGACAAATACTAATGCTTAGAAAATCAGATTGATGTATGCAGTAGCAACTGATAATAGATGAGATGATAGCACAACAATATAGAATCAGTTTTATGTAAGTCAGTCAATGCACCTATAACAGATTGAGGACTATGAAGACAATGAGTCAATGCGTGTGTGTATAATCTGCTGTCTATGAATTAGAATTATGTGCAGCTAGAAGAATTAACCAATTCATGCTGTAATTTATCAATGCAATTCATCCATGGAACTATATCAGAAAGGTAATTGATCCATGCAATTAGATTTGGCTATTGCTATGAAGAGTAGTCAAACAACACAGACATATCAGACTGTCACTATAAAAGTAATTGATCACAGTAATAATATCAGGCTATTTCTATGAGAAATAATTGAACCACGCAACATGTCAGATCGCTGTCCTAAGATGAATTAATCAATGCAGCATGTACAGATCAATGGGTGTATTTGAGTGGCAGGAATACACCTGTCAGAATCATGAGTCTATCTTGCATCTCCCTTTTTCTGATGTCCTCCCTCCTCTTTCTCCAATCTGGTTGCTTTATATCTTTATTGCTGAGCGAAGAGATGCATGTCTTTGAAAAAGAGATAATGTTTCAAATAAACATGTCCCTTTGTTATCAAAACTAATCATTGCTCTTTCAGTCTAATCACTTCCCTTTTGAGACTCTTGATTGTAATATTTAATCTCTTTTTTTAATCGCTACTTTTATACTCTAACTGCATTTTATAGAAATCGCTTCCTTCTCCTTCCCTGATTCGCTACCTTAGACAACCCCATAAATATAAGTTTTGGGTGATTGCATTTAATTGTGTATGGTCGGCCATGAATATAATAATTCAATTTTTAATTTGGTGCCAAAGCAATGGAGGTCTCCCCCCCCCTAAATATATTATATTTTATTTTTAATGTGGACACTATTATCATGGGGTCAGCCTGCCCTTAAATAATAAAATATTTAGTTTGATATTTTTAATCTTTATATTGTTATTTATTGTAATGTCCCCGTTTTTAGCTCTTCAGTTTTCAGTGATTGGTAGCCTATTCCCAGTATGTTGTCGGCTAGTCAGTGGCAGAATTAGGGTTTCCGACTGTTTGATGGGTTCTCTTGAAGATTTAGGGTTTTGCTTGTTGGAGTTTGGGTGTTTGGATTCTGGATTCCTTCTGGGTTTTCAGAGGGCTTCGCAGTGGTATGTTTTTCTTGGCATTCTGAGCATCTTTAGGAATTTACTATTTTTAGTAAATTCTAATTTTAGCAGTGGTCCAGTCGGCATCAATCCAGTCAACTTTCCTCTTCTGGCAATTCATTGGGTAATTCTCATTTTTGGCTTAAGGGGTTCATTTCGAAGATATAAGTTATTTTAAGTCAAAATGTTTTATTTTTAAAATACCCCATTGGCCTAGTGTTATAACTTAACAGTTGTTTTAAAGAAGGGGACTTTGAGGGGTATTTTCTCATGAAGGAAATATTTTAATATTTCTAAAGTTTATAATTGCTCAAAGGGAAAATGGACGCCTTTTTGATGGAGATTATATTTTATTTAAAAAAAGAGAAGTGATTAATATTTCACAAGGAAAGTACGCCATTGGGAAGAAAGTGTTTGGGTCAAAGTTTAAACCTAAAAGCAGCTTGGGATTAGGGCGCACCTTCTAGAAAGCTCTTCGGAAGCTATAAATTGGAGCTCGGGGTCCTCATTTTGTTTATCTAATGAATTTGCAAAGTTATGCTGCCGGATTGGCTTTGGGATTGCTTCGAGGAATGTAAGCCTCCTAGCTTGGCTCTTCTTCTTGCTTGAAAGACAGCAACTCGTTGAGAGGTTTAGTTGTAGTTGGTTTCCTTTCATTGTAGTTGGTTCTTCTCACATTTTGTAGTTGAGTTATTGTATTTTCTGTCAATTTTAGAGTTGCTGGTTTTGTATGGCTGTAGGTTGTTTTTACTCACAACTCAAGAAACATAAATAATATTGTTCTAGGTACTGTTCCAATCTATTTTCCTATGTAGGGCGACCATTTGTGCAAGTTTCCAGAATTTTATTTGAAGTCTATGAATTATCTAAAGTAAATCGCCCTTGCTTGCAGGCAATTTCACTTTGTAAGTGCTTTGGAAGCCATGCAAAATAAATAGGGGTCTTTGTGAGAAGTTTTTGTGATCCATCTTCATTGTCATCATCATTAGAATGTTTTGCATTTGATTTCACATCAATAGGGTTAGAAATGAGTGAGATATGATCATTTTTGTGTGGTGCTAGGTTGCTGTTTTACCTTTTTAAAGTGCAGATCTGTCTTAAACTGAATATTCAGTTTGGTATTTGAGTGAAGTAAAGGGTCTTGGCATTCTTGTTAAGCAAGGAGAATCCTCTTAATTGATGTACGCTGTATTGTTCTAATTCTATGCTCTTGGCAGGCGATTTCTCTTCATATTGTAAGCTGAACAGTAGTACTGTCAGCCGTTCTCTAATCTTGCTTATCATGTTTTGTAACGATTACTATACATTTTGAAGTGCTTTGTAATTCTTTATATCTCCGCCCTATGGTAGCTTCATTCCCACTCCGGGTTTGAAAGCACATTCTAGGTGTTGAGTTTACTTTCAGCATTCCCGCTTATTTTCCTTAATTGCATTGTAATTCTTAGCATCTCCGTCATATGGTAGCTCCCATTCCATCTCGGATTGGAAAGCACATTCTTGACGTCGAGTTACTTCAGCTTATTAGTTGGTAGGGATCCTCTGACCATATGCTCGTCGTTCTCCGGCGCATTCTTGGTTAGAGTTACCTTCAGTTGCATTTGTTTAAGGCACTGACGATCCTCTTGCCATATGACAGCCTCTCTCGTGTTGAGATTGAGTGCGCATTCTTGGCAACGAGTTATTTGTAATCTGCTGGTTTGAATTATCTAACCCTAACGGGTGCTCTCTGCATTGTTGTGTACTTGGCAAAAATTGAAAAAATTGGCTCGGAATATTTCATTTATATTTTATTATTTAATTTATTTTTCAATGTCATTTCGGGGACATGACAGTCCTCCCCTCTCAATGTGCTTGCCCTCAAGCAAACCCTTTTTTAATGTCATAGATATCTCTTAACCTTAGGGCAAGAACTTAAGAAGAGGATTAGGTATGACATATATCTTTGTAATGTTCTATGAAGAGGTTTTCCATTTACTTAATAAGGAAACCTTAGGGGTCTTATGAAGAGAGTTCAAATGACATATTACAATTCATATTGGGGATATTGGTTGGGTAATATGTTTCTAGATCTTGAAGGTATAAAGGTGTCGTAACTACTAGATTTGCTCCTCCACGAAGCTCCATTTTTTTATTGTCCTTTCCTTTTCCGATTGGATACTTTTGAGATCTCCTTCATCATACCTTGGTTTCTTGCTTGGGTTTTCTTTGCTTTCTCCTTTGGGGGTTGCTTCTATCTTGTGGGCTCGGCCCTTTCTCTCACATTTATGGTCATATTCCCATGGTCCATGGCATGTGAAACACAAACCCTTCTTTTTTAGATCTTCCATTGCTTGACACAGATGACCACGATCTCGCTCCCCATTACAGTAAGAACATGTTTTCAATGGACCTTCCTTCTCAAGCCTTTCATCTCTGCAGAGGGTTTGGAGGGTGTGGTCAGTTTCTTCGGTCTATCCTTTGGTGGGTTGTCCTCAAATTTCATGGCTTTTTGAATAGCTTCATCTAAGTTCATGGGTTCTAATGCACTCACCATGCTCTTGACTGATCCCCTCAATCCTTCTATGAACAAGTAGGTGAGTCCCTCTTGAGAGGTCTCAGGTACCATGACAGCTAGTTTCTGAAATTCGATGGCATAGTTCTCTATAGCTCTATGTTGTCTTACTTGGGTGAGTTCTCTAAAGTACCAATCAAGATGCTTTTGGTCAAATCTTTTGATTAGCCTTTGGGTGAAATCATCATAGGTGCTTACGTGTTGGTGGCCTTGGATAATGAGACCGTGGTGCCATCGTTCGCGGGCCATCCCTGTTAGATGTAGCACGGTGAACTTAATGGCATTTTCCTTTGTCATTGGACTTAGTGATAGATACGTGTCCAACTCTTGGACCCATGAGCATGACATGGTTTTTCCTTCTCCATCAAAAATAGGGAGGGTTAGCTTGCTCACTTTATTCTTGAGGTCTTTATCATGGTGGCTCTTCCTTTCCTTCCTAGGGGCGGATCTTAATTTGGCATCACAATAATCTTTAAGAGGGATAGTTCTCCTAATTTCAGGGTCAAGTCTATAGTATGTTGTTGCAATCTTATCCACATTAGCTATGGGGAGTTCGTTTGCCTCCCCTTCTTCCATGTGTTCTTCCCTAGGTAAGAAGGGAGGTCTTGTGGGTCTAGAGTTGGTTGCTTTTGGGGAGATGGGGTTGCTATTCTCGGAATGATTAGAATTTGTCTCCCTTCCGTTATTGCCATTCATATTTAGGATGGCTTGGAGGAGAAATTGGGTGGTTCTTTCGTTCCTCTCATTTACGTCCCTGAGTGCTGTAAATTTTAATGATCAGATTTAATGCACAGAAAATCAATTCAAATCAGAAACAATAACACAGCAGATACCCTGGGAAAACCCTCCTCTTGAGGGAGAAAAACCCAGCAACAAAGATCTCTCTTATATATATAAATAGTGGCAACAATTCTCTTTACAATGAGGCCAATCACAAGGCCAATATGCAGCACCTACACAAGATGCAATGACAGATAATAATCTGCACCTCCTTAATATCTAAATCTGCCCTTGAAGAAATTTGCAACCTGCTCTTGAGGAAATTCGCACTTGAATGAAGTAATGAATTGAACTTGCTTGATGATTACAATGAGAGAGTGAACTCATATATATACAATATGAAGGGGTGCAACCTTATTAGATGCAAGTCGGCTAGAGATAAGAGACGTCACCAATAAAAGAAAAGTCGTCCTCAAGAAGAAAGTCTGCCATCAAGAGCAATATAAGAGATCACGCCAAAAAAGAGAAAATCGTAAACAATGTAGAATGAGGTCGGCCTCATACAAATCTTCATTAAATGTAACTTCTTCAAAAACTCGTGCCATATATAAATTAAATAGCCTCTTGGCTATCATTTAATTTATCAATCAAGAACAATTGATATGCTGGAATATTATATCGACGCTGCATGTTATCATTAACACTCCCTCTCAGCTAGAGAGAATACTTCTAGCTGCCCAAGACAAATCACCTCAACATGATGTCCATCACATTGGCTACAAAAAGATGTGAAAAGAAGAATATCACCTCAACGTGATATTAGATATCGCCTCAACATGATATCAACCATAATGGCTACAACCATACTATGGTAAGTACAAGTGTTCATCACTTGCGTGATGTTGTCACCTCAACGTGACTTTCACCATGTCTCTCTCAGAGGGTGAAACACAAGTACAACATAGGTCATGGAGTCACACACATGACATCCACCATGACTCGGCTCAGAGGGTGGAAACAAGGGCTTTCACCTCAAATCTCAAAGAGAAATGCATTAACAAGGGCTTGGTAACCCTCAAATCTCCCACTTCTAGGAAAAATGCATTAACAAGGGATTCTCACCTCGGTCTCTTCTCACGTAGAAGAACTCAAATCGTGCTCACCGACACTGGAGACTCTTTTCTACCAAGGCTAGATTTTCCACCATACCAAGCTTATCTCAAAATACAAACCCACCCCGCGAGGCTTGGTGAGAATATCTGCCGTCTGCTCATCAGTGCTAATGTACCTCAACTGTACAACCTTCTGCAGTACCATATCCCTAATGTAGTGGTACTTTATCTCAACATGCTTGGTTCTATCATGGAACATAGGATTGACAGAAAGCTTCACACAACTCTGATTATCACAATGAATGATAGTAGGCTCCATTGATTGTCCGAACAATTCTGCAAGGAGATTTTGAAGCCACACTGCTTCCTGAGCTGCCATACAAGCTACAATATACTCTGCCTCTGTACTCCACGTTACGCATCGCTGTTTCCTACCGCGACCGTGAAATCATAGCTTTAACCCAACCAGCAACAACCGAGGTGTTTCTTCCGATTTAGACACAACCCTCAGCCAATCGTAATGCGAAAAACCATGTAACTCCAAGTCTGCATCTGAAGAATACCTCAACCCATATCCAACTATGCCACGCAAGTATCTCAAGATATGTTTAGCTGCAACAAGATGTATCTGTCTCGGATCACACATAAACTGGCTAAGTGCACTTACTGCATAACAAATGTCAGGTCTAGTGTTAACTAGATACATCAAAGATCCAATTAGCTGTTTGTACAAGGTAGGATCCACCAAGTCTGAATTAGCTGCAGCCTCCTTCAACTTGAGTAAGTTGGTCTCCATAGGTGTGGACATGGATTTGCAATCCATCATACCAAATCTCTTAAGTATATCAATGGTGTACTTTCCTTGACTTCGAATCATTCCATCTGGTTTCTGCCAGACTTCTAATCCAAGGAAGTAATGCATGAGCCGAAGGTCCTTCATCTCAAATTCCGAAGTCAACTCCTTACACTCAAGAATTAGGTGATCTTCTCCAATAAGGATCAGATCGTCAACATATAAAACCAAAATTAATGCATCACCATTGATTACCTTGAAGTAGAGATTTGAATCAGCATCATTCTTCAAGAATCCCAAACTTGACAGGTACCAATCAATCCTTTCGTACCATGCACGAGGAGCCTGCTTAAGACCATACAAGGCCTTCTTCAGTTTGCAAACATGTGACTCCTTCCCATGAACCTCAAATCCATCAAGTTGCTCTATATAAACCTCTTTCTCAATCACTCCATTGAGAAAGGCTGTCTTCACATCCATCTAGTGAATCTTCCATCCTCTAGATGCAGCAATAGCAATGATGGTTCTGACAGAAGTATAGCGAGCAACAAGAGCAAATGTTTCTTCATAATCAACTCCCTCTTTCTGAGAGAACTCACGAGCCACAAATCTTGCTTTGTACTTCTCAATGCTTCCATCTGCAACATGCTTAATCTTGAATAGCCATTTAGAAGATACCACAGACTTGCCCTCGGGTCTAGGAACAATGTCCCAAACATTATTCTTAAGAATTGACTGATACTCCTCTGTCATAGCATCTTTCCAAACCTGATGACTAGATGCTTCCTTAACACAAGTAGGCTCAGATTCTATAATCTAACTCATCAAGGCAACATAACTAGAGAACTTATGTGGCCTTTTGCTTTCTCTGAATGTGCCTCTAGGAGCTGCAAAACTTTCAGCCTCTTGCATAGTACGACTGGCCCATAGAGGTCTCTTTCTCCCAACAACAATGTGTCGGGTGAGGGCTCCATCAAGAGGGTTCCAAAGTGGTTCAACAGATCAACATTCTTGGTTCTCAAGTTCTCAATCTCGTGAGTATGGTCAACTTCCATATCCCCAGGAGACACCTTCCCATCGTGTCCTCCCCGATCTCCCTTTGAACGCAAACATCTTTCCCCTGGCCGACATCCCTTATCATCTCTACTAACTTCGACTCGAATGTATATTCTCTTGTGCTTTGATGTCTCACTATAAACCCACAATATCTCCCTTTCTTGCCGCAAGGTTCCAACTTGGTTCTCTTTTCCTGGGGAACAAGGGAACATAGACGTGGTGACATCCAACATCCTCAAATGACTGATCTCGCTTTCTCTCAGAAAGCTTCTTCCTGTGTCAGTGCGCGACCCAAGCGGAGGACTTCTTTGGCTCCTCGGAACATATACAACGCCCGGAAGTTTCTGCAGAGAAGGTTTGTACCCTTTGATCAGGACCACGGCCTTGCCGCTCTTAAGCATTGTCCTCGTTTCTTTTCTTTCTGCAACACCATTTTGTTGAGTCTTATAGGGAACATAGAACTCCCTCTTAATCCCTGCATCAATACAAAAATTCCGAAAACTGCCAGAGGTGTATTCTCCACCATTGTCAGATCTGAGGACTTTAATTCTTTTACTAGAAAGATTTTCTACCAAGGCTTTAAACTCTTTAAACCTATCCAACACTTCCTCAGACTCTTTAGATTTCAAAATATAAATCCAAGTCTTCCTAGAGTGGTCATCAATAAAAAGAACATAATACAAGAATCCACTCAAAGACAAAACAAACATAGGACCACATAAATCAAATTGAATAAGGTCTAAAATACACTTAGATCTATTTTCTCTACTATGAAAAGGGGCTTTTATATTCTTACCCAATGCGCAGCCCTTGCAAGTACCTTCGTGCTCCTAGTTGAACTTAGGAAGGCCCGCCACCATCTTCTCCATGATAGGTAAGGCTTAGAAGTGTAAGTGAGCCAATCGTCGATGCCAAAGATCACATAGACTTGAAGAATCATGAACCAACACTTGTAAAGGACGTGTGCAGACCCTGTAAAGACTTTCATGTCTAACTCCAATTACTTGAGCATCCTTGAAGCTAGAGTTCTCCATCCACACTAGAACCTTGCCTTTGGAGAAGGTAACATGATATCCTTTATCTTCCAAGGCTGAAATAGAAAGAAGATTGCACTTGATTGCAGGAACATAAAGAACATTACTCAACTGAAGTGTGATGCCGGAATCCAAATGAAGTGAAGAGGTCCCAAATCCTTTCACGGAGTAGCTAGCATCATCTCCAATAATGACTTGCTCAGAAGACTCCTCCACCAAACTTGATAAGTGCTCCTTAAAACCAGTGATATGTCGTGAAGCACCACTGTCGATCAGCCAAGTGTTGGTGTCAATAGGTACACTGCTTGCCAATGCCGAGTAGAACAAATATTCACTTGAATCCTTTTGCGGAGAAGCATCATCAACATCCGCAACGGTAACTTGTTGCTTAGGTCTAGTTGGACAATACTTGGCGAAGTGCCCAAACTTATCACACCTAAAACATTGAATCTTGGACATATCCCTCTTCTTCTTGAATGGAGGTACATCATCATTTCCCTTGTCCGGATTCCTCTTGAAGAATCCTTTCCTTCCATCTTTTCCTTTCTTCTTTGAAGCATGGGAGGCAAGAACATGAATGTCTTCATTCTTTGAACTTTGACCAACCTCTCTTGCCACCAACCTTGATTCTTCTTGAATGCAATCAGATCTTAGGCTTATCAAACCCTAGGAAGCCTTTGATCTGCATTGATTCCCTAAATGAAGGATTCCCAAGACAAAGGTAGACCATTGAGAGTGAGCATAGTCAAGTCCTTGTCATCAACCATATGCCCAATTGTTGAGAGCTGATCTCTCAAATCTAAGATCCTCATGAAGTATGCAATAACAGATTCTCCCTTGGACATCTTCACATGATGCAATTGATGCTTTAGTGCAAGTGCTCGGCTGGTATTGTTGATTTCGTACATCTCTTCCCTGTTTTGCTACACCTCATGTTCTTCAACTTAGAAGATGATAGGAACAATATGATCCTTTGACCTGAATCAACCAATATCTTCATTGCTTTAATGTCTTTCTTCTTCACCCAATCGCAACTTTCTTCTTCCTCTTCGTGTTCGTGGAACGCTTAGACCTAACTCACCCAAGTCATCATTTTCAATGCTAGCAAGCATGATCCTAAATCTCCATGAAGTGAAGTTAGATGCTCCTTCGAGTCTATCCTCAACCTTCAAACCGTTCACCATCTTGACTAATGTAGATAAATGAACAAATAGGGTAGTGCTGATTAGGAATAATCTAATCACAATCCTCTCAAACCCGCTCGGATACCATGTAAATTTTAATGATCAGATTTAATGCACAGAAAATCAATTCAAATCAGACACAATAACACAGCAAATACCCTGGGAAAACCCTCCTCTTGAGGGAGAAAAACCCAACAACAAAGATCTCTCTTATATATATAAATAGTGGCAACAATTCTCTTTACAATGAGGCCAATCACAAGGCCAATATTCAGCACCTACACAAGATGCAATGACAGATAATAATCTGCACCTCCTTAATATCTAAATCTGCCCTTGAAGAAATTTGCAACCTGCTCTTGAGGAAATTCGCACTTGAATGAAGTAATGAATCGAACTTGCTTGATGATTACAATGAGAGAGTGAACTCATATATATACAATATGAAGGGGTGTGACCTTATTAGATGCAAGTCGGCTAGAGATAAGAGACATCACCAATAAAAGAAAAGTCGTCCTCAAGAAGAAAGTCGGCCATCAAGAGCAATATAAGAGATCACGCCAAAAAAGAGAAAATCGTAAACAATGTAGAATGAGGTCGGCCTCATACAAATCTTCATTAAATGTAGCTTCTTCAAAAACTCGTGCCATATATAAATTAAATAGCCTCTTGGCTATCATTTAATTTATCAATCAAGAACAATTGATATGCTGGAATATTATATCGACGCTGCATGTTATCATTAACAAGTGCTTGGGTGGTTTGTTCCATGAATGTTCTCATTTCGTTGCTCATCTTTTCACTCATGGTGGTGTTTTTCCTAGGCTGCCTTCTTTGGTAGGTTTGCATTAACCAACTTTTCACAGGATGGCAGGATTATGCTCTGATACCACTATAATGTCACCTATCCCAGTTTTCCCTAAAATTTGTCAATTGGTCAAAGTTCCACCAACTAGGGTTAGGGTTTTCTCCTTATCAAATGAATAGCTCTTTGATTGAAACCTACAATTTCCACGTGAACAATATTCCACACATGCACATATCTGTTAGCATTAGCATCATGGCATCCATTTATAGATTCATCACAAATGCAACTATTATGAACTAGGAGGAGCAACATGGTGGATCCCCTCAAAGCCATTTGCCAAGCCTAAGAGGTTGTATACCACAACTCTCCCTGCTGGCGATGTTAATGTTCATAGCAGTGTCGGGTGTATCCTTCCAGCCGATCTCCTTACATGATGATAAATTAAATAATAGCCAGTGGCTATTTAATTTATAGAGATTTCGATTTGATGAAGAGGCACGATTTATGTTAACTATATTTAATTATTTAAGAGGCACGAATTAATGAAGAGATGTAATTTTTTATGAGGCTGACCTCATGCTCCTTGGACGCGATTTACAAAGGGACATACTCCTTCATTGGACGCGATTTAATGAAGGGTTGCATTCTTCTATGTAGGCCCACTTGTTTTGAAGGGTCACATCATCCTCTCTACTTAGTATATATATTCAATGGCATTTCATTGTTTTTCATTCAGTTTCATTCTCAAGTGCGAATTATATAGAGGAGAAGATTGCGAATTCTGTAGAAGAGCAGATTGTATTCATTGAAGGCTGAGTTTATAATCAATGAATTACATCATCTTGTATCTGTGTTGCATCAGATTGTGGTGCTTATATTTGGCCTTCATATCGGCCTCTTGTAAAGGAGACTATTCTTGTTGACATTCAATATATAAGTGATATATTGTTGCTAGGTTTTTCTCCCTCAAGTGGAGAGTTTTTCTCCCTCAAGTGGAGGGTTTTCCTAGGGTATCTGCTGTGTTATTGTGTTGATTTTGAATTAAATTCTGTCTATCTAATCTGATCTTAAAAACTAACATGGTATCAGAGCAGGTTTGAAGAAGATCTTGATCAGATTTAGTCTTGCAGCGATACTCTTTATTCTCTTTCTCATCTTTGATCACTTCTATCTCTTTGTCAATATGGTGAACGGTCTCAAGATCGAGGACAAACTTGAGGGAGCATCAAATTTCACATCTTGAAGATTCAGCATTATGCTCACCTTGGAGGAAAATGAATTAGCAGTATTTGTGGAGAGAAAAGTCCTCGAGCCTACGGATGAGGAAGAGAAGGTTCAATGGAAGAAGAAAGATATTAAGGCGAAGAAGATGTTAGTTGATTCCATGAAGGATCATATTGTTCCCATTATCTCCAAGTTGAAAACGGCAAGAAAGATGTTTAAAACTTTGGAGGAGATGCACGAAATCAACAACACAAGCCGTGCACTTGCACTGAAGTAACAACTCCATCATGTTAAGATGGAGAATCTGTTATTGCTTACTTCATGAAGATTTCCGAATTGAGAGATCAGCTCTCTACTATTGGTCATGTTGTTGATGATAAGGACTTGACCATGCTTGCCCTTAATGTTCTTCCTTCATCTTGGGAGTCTTACATTCAAGGAATCAGCACAAGATCGAAACTTCCCAAGTTGGATCGTTTGAGGGCGAATAGCATTCAAGAGGAGTCTAGGTTAGTTGTGAGAGGTATTGGTCAAAGCTCCACTAATGAAGACATTCATGTTCTCGCCTCTCAATCCTCGAAGAAGAAAGGGAAAGATGGAAAGAAAGGATATTCCAAGAGGAATAGAGATAAAGGAGCTGATGGTGCTCCCACATTCAAGAAGAAGAGGGACCTCTCCAAAGTCCAATGTTTTAGGTGTGACAAGTATGGTCACTATGCAAAGGATTGTCCAACCAGGCCTAAATAGCAGGCTACCATTGCAGATGTTGATGAAGTCTCTTCACAAAAGGATTCATGTGAATACTTATTCTATTCGGCATTGTCAAGCAATGTACCTACCAACACTAACACTTGGTTGATTGATAGCGGTGCCTCTCACCACATCACCGGATTTAGGGAGCATCTAACTAATTTGGTGGAGAGAGATTCTAGTGAACAAGTCATTATTGGAGATGATGCTCGTTACTCTGTGAAAGGAATTGGGACCTCTACTCTTCACTTGGATTTCGGCATTTCCTTGTAGTTAAGTGATGTGCTATTTGTTCCAAGCATCAAGTGAAACCTTGTTTCCATTTCAGCCTTGGAAGACAAGGGGTACCAAGTTGCATTCTCTAAAGGAAAAGTTCTTGTGTGGACAAAGAACTCAAATTTCAGACTGCTCGGGTAATTGGATTTAGACATAAGAGCCTCTACAGGCTATGCACTCGTCCACTTCAGGCTCTAGTGCATGATTCTTCAAGTTTGTGTGAACTTTGGCATCGAAGATTGGCTCATCTTCACTTTCGAGCTCTACCTATCATGGAGAAAATGGTCACGAGCCTTTCGAAATTCAACCAGGAGCATGAAGGCACTTGCAGAGGTTGTGCTTTGGGTAAGAATACAAAAGGTCCATTTCATACTAGAGAAAGTAGATCCAAATGTATTCTAGATCTTATTCATTCTGATTTATGTGGTCCAATGTCTGTTGATTCTTCAAGTGGTTTCTTGTATTACATTATTTTTATTGATGACTACGCTAGAAAGACTTGGATTTATTTCTTGAAATCTAAAAAATCTAAGGAGGTATTAGAAAGGTTCAAGGAATTCAAAGCTCAGGTAGAGAACCTATCCGGGAAGAAAATCAAAGTCCTGAGATCCGATAACGGAGGAGAGTACACTTCCGGCAGCTTTCATAAATTTTGCATTGAAGCTGGGAGTAAGAGGGGGTATTGTGTCCCTTACAATCCTCAACAGAATGGTGTTGCTGAAAGGAAGAACAAATCTATTATGGAAGCAGCCAAAACCATGATTCATGACCAAGATTTGCAAACCTTCCTTTGGGCTGAAGCATCCAGGATGACTGTCTATGTTCAAAATAGAAGCCCTCACCGAATCTTGGAGTATATGACTCTTGAAGAAGCATTCATAGGAGTAAAACCAAAAGTAAGTCATTTGAGGATCTTTGGATGTCTAGTGTATGTTCATGTACCGAAGGACAAGAGAACAAAGTTGGAGCCTTCTGGCAAGAAGGGGATTTTTGTAGGTTACAGTGAGACATCAAAAGTCTATAGAATCTACATTCCAGGCCAGAAGTTGATCAAGATCAGTAGAGATGTCACATTTGAAGAAGATGTTGCATTCAGAAGATCCAAGGGCACTCATATGGAGATTGATAATGAAGAGTCTCCTCAGGATATGGAAGTTGACCATGCTTCTGAGATTCAGAGGGAGGCTCCAGAACCTAAAGAAGATGATGATCCAGTTGAGCCCTTGGAACTGTAAGTGACCTGGTGGCTCTCTAACTGTCTCCCGCACCACTTTTGATGTCAAATCTGATATTCTATCCTTGCTGATTTTGAAAACCAGTATTCTTTCTTTTTGTTTTGAAGGAGTTTTCTAAGTGTATACGTATTTGCTTGTATATTTGTGTAGGATTTGTCATTTTTCATAACCAATACCCATGCATAGAAATGATAACCGACATCTTGCATAAACAATTAATGCACATTCAACCCTTCAAAATAATTCTATTACCACCACACCAGGTCTGTGACACTTATTTCAGATTATAATAACTTGCAAATTTAATATTTTTTCCTTCAGCTCAAGAATGAATACAAAACTGATGCCTATTATTGATTTGCAAAGCAATATATTACTCAAATCAGACTCTTATGCTTTGTAAATACAAACATATTCATACCCGTTATTCATGGTGGATAAATTCAGGTCTGCAACTCTGTAATCAGCAAATCTGGAAAAAATGTTGACTATGAAAACCCTGAATATAAATGCAGCCACCACTTAACTGAGTTTCCCTCTCTTTTATTGCTGCTGTGTAATCCTCAAGCTTAGCCGTCCCAAATAGAAGTGATTCCAGCCTTAGTGAGAAGGCGATTTGACCAAGCAAGAAGACGTCCCAGCCTAGGGCCCTGTGATAAGCTCTGTACAGCAGGTCGGCCTCCTTTAAACTGATTTCTTGTGTAATTAGAAAGGCTGCAAATGAACAATGGCTGCCTTAGACAACTTGAAACATACTCCCAAAATCTTTCATGAAACCCCTTGAAAACTTCTTCAAAAAACTCCAGATTAAAGCCCAAATAGAGCACCTGTATGAAGCCCTCCTTCTGCCACAATTCAGTGGATCTTTCACCACTTCAAAGCAGCCTTCCAATGAAGAGTTTCCGTTCTTCAATGGTGTCAAATTCTGAAACCCTGTACAAACTTGCACACAGCCCAAGAAAAGAACTTCACAAAATCAAATGCTCACACAATGAGGTTGATTTTGTGAAAGGAGCTTTATATATTCTCAAGAAAGTTTGATTTTTTCCCCTCAAGGCATCATTTAAATAAAATCTGATTTTGTTGCACAAGTTGACTTTGGAAAAAGTGCCCAAATATTTTAATCTTTTTAAGTGGCAATTAATTGAAGGGTTATGGCCTCATGGCCCCACTTTAATGATATAAAGTGAAATTATAACATAAGATATTAAAGTATCATTTAATAGTGATTTCATTATTAATTATGAAATCCAAATGAAGTCAACTCATAATTCACTGAATATCTGCAAATACCTAGTCACCAAGTGCCCTGCCTGAAATAGTAACTGCCTGCTCTTGACTTACTATATATAGTAAGTCTCTCAGAATATGCCTAGTGACAACTGCAGAGCTCAAACCAAAATCGACACTGCCTTAGAAGACTAACTAGATGCCTCTGCTATAAATGGAAACCCTGACTCCCCAGAATAGTGACTTACTATAAATAGTAATTGTGGCAAACGGAGTCCA
This sequence comes from Sequoia sempervirens, assembly GCA_007258455.2. NCBI lineage: Eukaryota > Viridiplantae > Streptophyta > Pinopsida > Cupressales > Cupressaceae > Sequoia > Sequoia sempervirens. The sequence continues at coordinate 5,975 of VDFB02326335.1, read as the reverse complement.
ACGAAGTCAGTCCTGGTCTCCCAGTGAAAACTAGAGGCAAATCAACCTCAATCACTGCCAATGGTGACCTCCTAACCATCTACTCTAGCCTACGAAGGTCAAGAATAGGCTAAGCAACCTGTCATCATATCTGAGCTAGAAAGGGGACATTACAAGAACCTACTGATGGGCCTGCAAATATTGTGATTGGAAGAAAAAGACCTCTTTGGGCTAGGCAAACAATGCAGGAGGCAAAAAGGTTTGCAGCCCCGAGAGGAACCTTCAGAGAAAGTAAGAGACCTCATAAGTTTTCCAGTTATGTAGCCTTGATGAGTCAGATTATTGAGTTTGAGCCTTCCAGTGTTGAGGAAGCTACTCGTCAACAGGTTTGGAGAGATGCTGTATCAGAAGAGTATCGGTCCATTCTCAAGAATGATGTTTGGGACATCGTTCCTAGACCTAAAGGAAAATCTGTGGTATCTTCTAAATGGCTCTTCAAGATCAAGCATGTGGCTAATGGGAGCATTGAGAAGTACAAGGCTAGATTTGTGGCTAGAGGGTTTTCACAAAAAGAGGGAGTTGACTATGAAGAAACATTCGTTCCAGTTGCTCGTTATACTTTTGTCAGGACAATCATTGCTATTGCTACATCTAAAGGATGGAAGATTCACCAAATGGATGTGAAGACAACCTTTCTAAATGGTGTAATCGAGGAAGAGGTATATATTGAGCAACCTGATGGATTTGAGGTACATGGGAAGGAGTCTCATGTTTGCAGGCTGAAGATGGCCTGGTATGGTCTTAAGCAAGCTCTTCATGCTTGGTACGAAAGAATTGATCATTACCTATCAAGCTTGGGCTTCTCCAAGAACGATGCTAATTCTAACCTATATTTCAAGGTAATTAATGGTGAAGCATTGATTTTGGTTTTGTATGTTGATGATTTGATTCTTACTAGAGAAGAACACCTCACTATCAAATGTAAGAAGGAGTTAGCTTCTGAATTTGAAATGAAGGATCTTGGTCTCATGCATTACTTCCTTGGCTTAGAAGTATGGCAGAAGCCAGATGAGATGATTCTAAGTCAAGGGAAGTACACTATTGATATTCTGAAGAGATTTGGTATGATGGACTGCAAATCCATGTCTACACCTATGGAGACCAACTTGCATAAGTTGAAACAAGCTGCAGCTAGTTCAAATCTAGTGGATCCCATGATGTACAGGCAATTGATTGGATTATTGATGTATCTAGTCAATACTAGACAAGATATTTGCTATGCAGTGAGTGCACTTAGTCAGTTCAAGTGTGAACCAAAGCAAATTCATCTAGTTGCAACAAAATATATCCTGAGATACTTGCATGGCACAGTTGGATATGGGTTGAGATATTCTTCAGGTGTGAATTTGAAGCTGCATGGTTATACTGATTCTGATTGGGCAGGGTGTGTTACTAATCGGAAGAGTACTCTGGATGTTGCTTCAGTTTGGGGTCTACAATGATATCCTGGTGTAGCAGGAAGCAGTCTTCAGTGGCATTGAGTACAACAGAGGTCGAGTATATTGCAGCTTGTGTGGCAGCTCGAGAAGTAGTGTGGCTTCGGAAGCTCCTTGCAGGATTGTTTGGGCAATCAATGGAGATAACTATCATTCATTGTGATAACCAGAGCTGTGTGAAGCTTTCTGTCAACCCCATGTTTCATGACAAAACTAAGCATGTGGAGTGTTGTACCCAAAACCAAAATTTTTGCTTCACTAAGGCATTTTGCTTAATTGAGTCTTAACCATAGTTACGAGACTCGGACTCGGCTCGGACTCGGCTAGGGTGACTCGACTCGGCGACTCGGACTCGGACTCGGCGCAGACTCGGCAAAATGAAAAGTTGAAAAAACCTTAGAAAATTAGAGATTTTTAAAGATTTAAAACTTGTTTCAAGCACCCTTTATTGAATACAACACAAATAAAAGCAAATTTGATCACATACACAAGTATACAATGATCACATAAGTATAAAGTACACAAATTGTAGTTGCGCTGCTGAAGGAAATAACATACTTTGATATATAAAATTAGTCAAATGTATACAAAACTCATGGAATATGAAATCCATGACATCAAATGTTCCATACAAATATGAAATATCAAAAGATTCAAAACAATAGCTATAAGTCTATCACTCTATGCCTATGGCATAGTGGAGCCAGCATCCTTCCTACGAAGGCGTCTAAAGGTCCTGGATGATGTTGCAGTTGCAGCCATAGTCTCTGCCTGTGTCTGAGTCCCCATACCACTCTCACCACCAGTAGCTATGTCTCCTCGTGCTCTAGCCTCCTCCTCAGCCATGGCTACAACCTCAGCCTCTCTCTCTGCCTGGTCCACCCAATCAAGGTCCTCGTCACTAAAGACTGCGTCTGTAGCCTCAGTGATCCACTCAGACTGTGGATCAACCTCCTCTAAACAGATCGGGGTGTTGTCGTGGTCAAAAGCCTTCCTGTATCTGAGCCGAAGGTTGTAATGAACATATACCAGGTCATTCATCCTCTCCACTGTCAATCTATTGCGCTTCTTGGAGTGTATGTGCTCAAACATACTCCAATTGCGCTCACAACCGGATGAACTGCATGGCTGGCTCAATATTCGTATGGCAACATTTTGCAGGTTCGGTGTATCAGAACCAAACATCTCCCACCATCCATCTGAGATGAGAAAAAGAAACAAAATCAATCTCATTTCAAGTTTCAAGTTCAAGTTCAACATTTAATAATAAATTATAATATAAAAAGATGAAAATTATTGCCTTAAATATATTTTTTTTTACTAATAATGTTGTCCTACTATCTTTGCACATTTGACGTGCAAAGAAGTCTCCTCGTGCCTTAGTGAAGGCATCTATCTCCTGCACTATCTGTGTAGTAACAGCGGGCAACATTCTCTCTATCGTCGAGTAGAGCCCACTAAGAATTTCTCTATCTGCACGGAGATCACGGCGGAAGTGGAAGGCCGGATTTAGGAAACATGCGGCTGCATGGATGGGCCTATGGAGTTGGTTTTGCCATCTCCTATCAATGATCTCCCAAATGGGACGATACTTATCATCAACTCCACCATAGATTGATCTAATGGCCTCTTTGGCCCTATCCATGCCCTCATATATGTAGCCCATTGCGGGCTTCTCCCCATCTGCAACTCGTAGGAGAACTAGCAAGGGCTCAATAAACTGCAAAGTGCAAACATGTTTCACAAATAAGTAAGTGTGACTGTCAATGAAAATGAACAAATAAAAGTAAGATATGATTAAAAATTAAAACATAATAAAGAATTAAATGTTACCTTCACAATCTCATCTGCTGGTGTCCAAAACCCTGCCTCATCAAATATGCAATCAGCCACAGCAATCCCTGCAGTGCTTGTAGAAAAGGATGAGGAAGACCACTCCTCACTAGCAAACATGCGCCTCAAAGGTGCCCTTGACCGAATCAAGGATTGCAACATGATAAAATTTGATGCAAACCGAGTGATGCCAGGACGAGACAACTCCCTCAACCCCGTGTATTGCCTCATAAGGTTAAGCACCCATGCATGATTGTAAACAAATTTGCAAATGTTTCTTGCTGATTCCATACATGTTTTTATCCATGGGAGCTTGCCAAGATCCTCCATCATGAGGTCAATGCAATGGGCGGCACATGGAGTCCAAAATATAGTTGGGTGCCTCTCCATCAATAATCTACCAGCAGCAACATAATTTGCTGCATTATCTGTCACCACTTGCACTACATTTTCTTCCCCCACATCGGCTATCACCTCCTCTATAGCCTCACATAAGTATGTGGCATTTTTGAATTGGGCGGAAGCATCAATGGACTTTATGAAGACAGTGTCACCTGAAAAAATAAGCAAAACCAAATTACCAATTATTCAATAAATTAAAAACATAAATCAGCCTTATTAAATTATTAATCACTAAATCAAATTCAAATATCAATGTATTAAGGTAAGTACAATTACCTCCAGAGGAAACTAGAAAGTTCAACAGCGTCCTATTTCTCCTATCGGTCCAACCATCAGTCATGATGGTGCAACCAATCCTCCTCCATTGCACACGCTGCTCCTCTAATTGTGCTTTCACATCCGCCACCTTTTGAGTCAAAAGTGGGCCCTTTAATTCATCTTCGCTGGGGGCTTTGAACCCCGCCCCACATATGGTTATTGCATCAACCATGTTTTGCCAAAAAGGAGACCTAAAACATGTCATAAAATGAAAAGATTTAAGTTTTTAACTTTAAATTTGAATTCGATAGTGAGATATACAATAAAATTTAAATATAAATTTTAAAACAATTAAACGAAAAAAGAATTACCTGGCTACATGGAAGGGAATGGTGCAGTAGTACCAAAAGTCTGCAATTGTTTTTTTTGCTGCATCGTGGGCATCCTTGTTCCAACCCATGCTCTCAAGCGACGGTTGGGAACCAGGAGTAGTGCGTGGTACAAAATATGAGTCCACCCTAGATTTACGAACTCTAGGGCCAATACTAATACTGCCACTACCACTAGCAGTAGCAGCGCCACCAGCACTAGGAGTACGCATAGGAATAGATGGTGCAGAAGCAGAAGCACTAGCACAAGCACTAGCACTAGGACGATATGGAGGCATGGAAGAAGCATCTCCAACAGCACCAAGTCCCTGTCCAACTCCAACACCTGCCAACTCCTCCCTCTGTCTCTTTCTAATTTCTTTTTGCCTTTCAAAATTTTCTAATTGCACCTGCACTTCACGAACAGCCTCAATAGGTGCTAGGGTGCAGCCCACTGCATCATGGATGGGTATGCGTGCAAGGTGGTATTTCAATCTATTTATGCCTCCATGATATATTGTTTTGCAGTATTTACATTTTGCTTCTCCTCTTTTCATTCCGGGAAAGATTTCAGCATGTTTCCAAGCAGGGTCTTTTCTGACTGGGGTTGAGACATTGTGAAAATAATAATATGGTTTGATTTGCAAATGAATGTGGCTGCAATAACAAGTAGGGTTTGTAAAATTATTTAAGTTGCAAGTAGGGTTTGTAAATAAAAATGCAAACTATAAAAATTTAAAAACAATGATTTTACAAATTACAATGAATTATTTGTTAAAAAAACACAAAAAAAACTGTTAAAATCAAACTTACCTCTTAGATTTGGCTTGGAATGCAATGCAAACTTCTCCCAATCACTAGCAATGAACTTTCAATGCACCTCCTTAGCAGTATGAAGCTTCCCAAATGATATATCACCTTGCTTTTGTTTTAAACAATTTGCTGGTTGCCCTCTCTTCTCCTCCTATTTTTCTTCACAACTCTCTCTTCTCCTCCTATTTTGCCAAAAGAGTTAAATGAGGTTGCTTTTAGGGTTGGAGAGAACATATAGAACAAAAAAAAAACTAACTTTAACTTTTAGTTTTATGTTTTTTTAGTGTTTTAACTTCTTGCTGCCACGGCCGGGTCACAGGCTCGGGACTCTCCGAGTCTGGGCGAGTTTGGCGAGTTTGGCGAGTTTGGCGAGTCCGGCGAGTCCGGCTCTGGACTCGGCGTGTCCGAGTCCGGGCTCCCCAGACTCGGCCAGGCTGGCTCGGCCCGGGACTCGCCGATTCATGGCGAGTCTGGGCGAGTCTCGTTACGGTGGTCTTAACCTTGTTAAAGTGATGTCAGAAGGTCGTTTTTGGAGTTTTCAAATATGGAGTTGGTGTCAATGTCATGTCAGTCTGTTACTGAAGAGATTTAAGAAAAGTGAAAATTTGAAGGAAAATCATCAAAATTTTCTATCTCTGGAGAGGGGAGCACATTTTCAAATGGGCGCCCTATCTTTTAGGGGCTTAGATCCTGTTTTTAGGGTTTGTCACCTCCACCTCCAGCAAACATTTGTCCAGCATCACGTCAGCTTCGCAGTGAGCTATCAAGCCTGTCAAACGGACCTGTTTTGAGCAAGTTGCGGAAGATATAGCGCAAAAGCGAGACA